>JAWQFJ010001580.1:0-2500 GCA_034096865.1 Theodoxus fluviatilis
AAGAGAAGTAAACAAACCACACCATACATACCTAGCAGACGAACACGATCGTATCATAGCCACTACGCCAGCAGACGATCGAGCTAGTGTGATATAATGTTTTATGTAATGCTCGAATGAGTGGCAGCAGATAACTGTTTAGTTCTGGCTTGAATTGACTATTTCGTTTCCCTGGTCAGGCGTGGACAGAAAATTCACGATCAAAGAGTCGATGAGTGCATGATCAACTTGCCCGCATTCGGCGTAATTTAACGTGTAAGATTATGACAAGAAAATGGCATTAAAGCACAAAACAAAGTTTCATGACAACTAAATTCACCAATTATATTAATAACTGACCATTTTTACACCTACAGCTAGTGCTAAAACCTTACATACAAAGCAAACAAAACATACTGCGATGAATGCCCCGGTCACGCATCAAAACTCAGTGCACGAGTGATCGTTTTGCTTTCCTCTCATTTGTTTATCTGCTTCGATATGGCAAGCTGGCTGTGCCAAGAAACCAACATCTAAAATAATTAGAGTTAGTTGATACATTTTTCTTTCTAAGGTAATGTCCGTGAGGAAAAAAACGCGTTACGTTGACTTTCGCAAGCCCGATGCCTGTCGATTTTACCTCAACAAAATTGAGGTGATCGGCGGGCTCGATCCATACCAGCTGACGCTCCCTGTGGGTTAGGGTGTGTGTGTGTGTGTGTGTGTGTGTGTGTGTGTGTGTGTGTGTGTGTGTGTGTGTGTGTGTGTGTGTGTGTGTGTGTGTGTAAGAATTGATCCACCGCGTCTCCCTTCGCGATTCGTAAGAGGCGAATAACTAGGTACATCGTGACTTGATTTTCGTTTGCTTGATTCTAGCGATTGTAGATGATATGCCGTAAAACTCAATCCATCCATCCATCCATAGCGATTCGTAAGAGGCGAATAACTAGGTACATCGAGACTTGATTTGCGCTGACTCGGTACTATTTTAGTGGTTTTTGTGCTCGGTGGCCTTACGTAGCCTACAAAGGCTGATAAGCCGTAAAACTCCATCCATCCACCCATCCATCCATACCAGCTGACGAAGGAGCAACTTGATCCGGAGGAACACTCCACCAACGAGTGCCTTGGACATATTTAATTGTTGTACTCGGAACATCGGCGTACACGTTGGGAGAGTTAAAGAATTATAGGTCTTTGGAAGTCTATCGATTCTTCGTAGCAGGATTCGTGGGAGATGTCTGCTGATTCTCGCCGGGTGTTTGTATCGAAAGGTCAGATCTCTTCTGTAAATCTTCTTTTTCTATTCTCTTCGTCTAGCTTCGGTCACCCTTTGCACAATCGGACCTAGATTGGTTTTCTCTGATGGTATAAAGTAGTAGGAGCGTTTGACTCCTCTTAATTTATCTTTTTGTTGGTTGGTAAAACAATTTTTCACACAGCAAGAAGTCGGCATGGTTGCACGTCTCCCGTAGCACAGCTTAGCAGACAGCGCTCGCCTCCTACCAACATGGCTGAAAGCACGTGGCTTCTACAAATAACTTCGGAAGTGACGACAACGCGTCCCCGGCATCTGCTGAGGCAAGTGTCGGGGAGATCACCAACAAGAAGTCCAGTGGAATGAGTTGAACTTAGAGTAGTGAAAGCGCGAGTGTTTTGTATGGATAGCAGTACACGCTGTTTGTGTGTCTAGTTCTTGTGCTTTCAACTTGCTGTAACAGGGGTACTACTGCAGGTGACGCGTAAAACAGCACCAAAACAAGGGCGGTAAATTTAGAGTAGATTTAGAATATACAGCGACTACAAGCGCACATTTTCTATTTAAAAGTCTTCATCAGGCTTAACAAACCCAAAACACAACTTAACTGTATAGGGTAAAATATCAACTGAGCGTTTTGTCATGAAAGCCTTGTAGCGTAATTCAAAATCTCCCATGTCGTGAAGTGCAGTTTATCTGTGATTACATTTCGCCGATCATGTTGCTTCCTGTGCCTCTTTGTTCGATTGTCGCGACGGGTTCGTGAGTCTTTTTCAATGTGATATTCCATGTTAACATTGTGCACTTAAATGACTACTTTTCAGCTACTTACATCAGTATTTGTCAACTACCCAGAAATATAAGTGCCAGTGTGGGCTTTGTTACAAGCAGTCAATAATCTGGTTCGAAAACATCTCCATAATTATTTTCTTGTATGATATAATAACGTTTTTCCTCTGCAAAGCGTCTTTTGCCACGCTTCATTTCTCGCCACTTGTTTCTGATTATATCTGTTGCGTCAAGATGAGCATGAGTCTGCAGGCAATGTCCATGCTGTGAAAAAGAAAAGTGCACGAGTTTAAGAATATGTATGATTATGGTCCTGGGGCCGGTTGCTCAACAGATGGGCTAAATTAGTGTCAGTTAGTGACTAGTTGCAAGGTAACTATAGCTGGCAGTTAGGCTCACTATCGGAGTTGCACAGCGTCAATTTAACTGAAATTTAACGCAAGTAGATGAATGTTAGTCCTGCTACGTCACAAG
>JAWQFJ010001580.1:7500-30000 GCA_034096865.1 Theodoxus fluviatilis
AAGATCACATGAAAGTTAACAAGCATAATCAACAAAGTCCTGACTCAACTGAAAACTTTTCATCTTAAGTGTCAGAAGTTCTACATTGACATGTATGCACAGCTAACATGCTTCAAACATGATAAGAGCTTATGATGTACAACATGCATTACACCTGTGTTCAATGAACAAGCAAAGCACAAAGATGGAAATACAGCCTAGTTACCAAGAAGGAATTGTCCAACTTATTCCTGCTTACAGCCCAATGTAGGAAAGTGTAAAATGATATCAAAAAGACAAATTGCATTCCAACCTGTATGACATTTCAATGCAGGTAAGTGAAAGGCAAAGAATTATGGCGAAGTCAGACTTTTTCCAGCTAAATTCTAACTGCAGCTTGAACTAGAAAAGTAGGAAGTGTTGACGTCCAGTTAAAACAACAAACAAACCTAAACATTTAACTCACTACTAAAGTTCTACAACATAACACAAAGCAAAACACAGGAAGTACGAAAAGCCAATTTAGGGTAGAAGTATCCAGCTTATTTCCAACTACATGATAACTCAAAGCAATTAAGCAAGGAGTATATTCAAGTAGGTTTTTCATCATCATCATCATCATCATCATCATCATCATCATCATCATCATCATCATCATCATCATCATCATGAGCAGCAGCAGCTAATGGCAGAGCAATGGAGAGTACTGGCATTGAGTCAAGAGGGATTCGCCAACTCACCCCGTCTCCATCCAGAGCCTCCTTGTTGGCCACGCCTCCCCACGTGGCAATGCCAAGGGCAATGATCTTGTTCTGGCTGGCTTCTCCCCCTGTGTCCAGGTACTCCTGCACTGCCTCCCCCACAAATTCCATCACGCCTGTGGCCGTGCCCCCTGTGATGATCCAGGCACCTGTAGACACAGCAAGTAGCCTGCAATAAAAACCGCTGGCGCTGAACCTCCAGGTTTTGGCATATTAAAAAAAAATGTAAAAAAAGATTGGGTTCGACCCCGCAATCTCTCGAGAAAAGAGGGGGAAAACACACACACACACATAAAAACACAAAAACCCAGGTCGGGTTCGAACCCACAACCTCTCGAAAAAAGAGAAGAAAAAAAAGTTTCAGCGCAGAATCAAACCTGGTCATGCATGACCAAGAGACGAACGCTCTACCAGCTGAGCCATTAGAGAATTGCTGTGACGGAGTGTTTGTAAAGCATGTAAATCCATTTCTAAGCTATTGGTCCAGGAACAATCGACCATATATTTAAAACATGATGGATAGGTTCAGGAAAGCTCCTATTATGACATGTTTTGTTTTCCTTTGGCATGTCATAGACGCTGAATTAACACTCACACAGTCACACAGAGGAGGAAGTGTATTATACTTTATAGATGTTCACACCAGACATGTGCATTCGTACTCATTCACGCACACACCGTGTGTGGTACTGCTACCGAGTACCGTCGTTCTACAAGCAACGAGTCAATCCTGATAACATGATGCATAACTGGTAGGTTTTTAGGCTAGATTTGCTTTGAAAAGTTGCAGAAAATCTGATGGTGGTTACAATCTGACGGTATAACAAGTTTTGACAAGGAAAAAACCAAGCAACTATAACCATTCTGACCGTTGTCAGCCATGTTTGCAGAAGCTCCTAATCTCGCTGGAAACAAGATTTCATACTCTTGTCGTGGAACCAAACGACGAAAAGATTGACCTGATTTTTCAATACAAACACTGTATTCATTTTGTTGTTTAGACTGCAAGTGTAACTTTTCTGACTTGCGTTCCACTCAACACATTTTTCACCTAGTGGACATGTACTCAATTAATTGACTCGATTAAATTGAACTGATGTATTTGATATACATTTGTATTAATCCGGAAAAATTATGAAATCATACTTCATTCATTCGAGCATTAGTCTTGACAGCATTCAGCGGACGAAGTAAACATCAATCTACTTCAACCATAACGTAAGTGCGAGTTGCAGACGAAACTATCACCGTCACATGACACGGTGACGCCGAATGTCAAATCACTGCTATCTTACAGTCGAAATAATCGGAGAAGTCTGAATAATCTGAGAAAGAAAATCGAATTGGTTTATTATGTTTAGAATACGAGTTTTTTTAATCGACTTCGGTCAATTTCGCGCTGCCTTGCAGTGATGATTTGAATACGAAGCAGTCGTCTGCAAGGCGAAAACGATCTCGACGCCAGCGAAGTTTTGACCATGAATGGAAAAAATCGTATTACGACCGTCAACCACTTTCTCTTCAAACCTCGATTCTGAAAATTTGATACATTCAATAGGACCTAACTTCCAGTTAGTGTGCAAAATCTCAAGGAAATCCGTCCAGTAGTTTTTGAGATATAAGCCGTGGAGTCGGGACAGACAGACAGACAGACAGACACACACACACACACACACACACACACACACACACACACACACACACACACACACACACACACACACACACACAGATAAAGTCTGCAGGACCGCCAGTAAACCTGGAGGGATAATTATTTCTCCTTTACCAGTGTTCTCAAATTCAGTGTTCGTCATTAAACAGCTTCAAAAAAAGAATTGACACGATGTTCAAAGACTACATGTACTGTGATGATGTTGGCCACCCGCTGTTGCCACATATACCACTCTCTGCCACTCATAAGCCACCGGAAGAAAAGTATAGCGAATAGGCACGATCTTTTAAGATCGTTAGAACTAGGGTAGTAAAAAGTGAGAGTAGCCATAAGTACTGATCAAAAGATCAGATAAAGGCCTCGCGGCCTAAGACATCTGAGGACATATCTATCTATCTAAATGCATTCTCTGTCCTCGCAAATGACGTCACGTTATTGATGACGTCGCACATGTTGGCATTTCGCCATTGCATCAAATTGCCTACCTCCCCAGGTCTTTCGAAATTCTTCTTCTGGCATATGGGTCTTTGATATGGGATCGAAATTGTACTTGCAAATGACGTAACGTTATTATTGACGTCAAATTTGGCTTTGCCGTCAAATGTCATTTCAATAATTTTTAGACTGGTAATTTCGAGAATACGACCTTAAAAAACCACTTTCTCTTCAAGCCTCGATTCTGAAAATTTGATACATTCAATCGGACCTAACTTCCAGTTAGTGTGCAAAATCTCAAGGAAATCCGTCCAGTAGTTTTTGAGATATAAGCCGTGGAGACGGGACAGACAGACAGACAGACAGACAGACAGACAGATAAAGTCTGTAGGACCTCCAGTAAACCTGGAGGGATAACCTGTGCAGCACACTTGCAATGTAAGATGATGAGGGGAGATTGCACTGTAGTGTGACAGGATATGATGGGATGCAATGGGATGACCAGACACCTGTACGCACAGCAAGTAGCTTGCAATAACCTGTGCAGCACTCTTGCAATGTAAGATGATGAGGGGAGATTGCACTGTAGTGTGACAGGATATGATGGGATGCAATGGGATGACCAGACACCTGTACGCACAGCAAGTAGCTTGCAATAACCTGTGCAGCACTCTTGCAATGTAAGATGATGAGGGGAGATTGCACTGTAGTGTGACAGGATATGATGGGATGCAATGGGATGATCCAGACACCTGTAGGCACAGCAAGTAGCCTGCAATAACCTGTGCAGCACACTTGCAATGTAAGATGATGAGGGGAGATTGCACTGTAGTGTGACAGGATATGATGGGATGCAATGGGATGACCAGACACCTGTAGGCACAGCAAGTAGCTTGCAATAACCTGTGCAGCACACTTGCAATGTAAGATGATGAGGGGAGATTGCACTGTAGTGTGATGGGATGTACTGGGATGTAATATGACATAGCGAAATGCATTGAGATGTGGTGGAACCAGACAGTAGAGAATTCCAAAGGTCAGAAATAGGACTAAACAAGACAGAACATTTTTGTGTCACTGAAGAGGTAGAACCAGACTGCAGGTGATTCTGTACATCAACACGAAGGTGGGTGGAGCAAGAGTCGAAAGTATCTCAGCACCAGATCATGGCAGGGAGAACTACACTCACCTGTGCTGGCTGCCGCATGGACCAGGCCTTGCTTGAGGATGGCTCGGAGTCGGGGCTTGAGCTCGAAGCGCTTGGCACCACCAGTCACAGAGATGAGCAGCTTAGGGATGGGCAGTTGCCAAAGGTCTGTCAGAATGGTCCATACCTTATCCATCTCTGTAGTGCTCTCCAGACGGACGTACTAGAGAGATACACAGCATGTTCAGATGGAAGTTCACAAAACAATACTGATGCATGCACGTTGAATATGAAACTTGAGATAGGTGTCCTGTAATATCAAATCAGAACTTGTTCTGCCCATAGGTTGTCCAGTTGTTTTAAGTTAATATCAATAACTGTGAAAGGAGAAATTAAGCTTACAACCTGTTCATTCAAAATGATTGTGACTGAGTGAGAAAACAATTACTTAAAAGCAAATTATTTGAACTACTAGGGGGTATTGCAACAAAAAACGTGTGTCTATCTAAAAAAAGAGAATTTATTGATACTTTCATTAGATGAAACCAATAGATCTGATGTCATTTCGCACCAAAAGCTTGCTGCGCCTTGCTGATTGGACAGTTGGTTCATGTCTTTTTACAATTAGATCACAGTGGTTTCCCAGGTCTATTCATATTGACCTGGACGATTTTCCCGATATCTATAAATACAGGGGATGGTTTTTGTTACCAAAAATGTGTGTTCAAATGTTGATTTACGGACAGATTGGGAAATTCCAGGTAGACTGAAAGGATAAGAAGCGTTCTATTTGTAGATCAACCAACGGACTGTGTAGATCGAACGTCACTTGTAGGGTTTTCCAGATTTATTCATAGATTGACAAGCACTCTATGATTAGACACACGTTTTTGTTGTGACAGGGGGATTAGGGGGGAAATCTGCCTGTAGCTTTGTTGGGATCCAATTGAGAGCAAGCAGCATTACTTGTCTGCAGTATAGTTTTCTATAAACATTTTCCTTGTGGCACAAAGGGGCAAGCTCCTTGCAAAGAAACAAGTGTTTGACACAATCCTGGTCATAGCATAGCAGATGGGGTAGACTGGCAGTAATGTCAGGTGGTGGAAAAACAAGTACTACAGGGGAGAATGAAGGCTTAGAAGAGGCCAGTCTCATATGAAGTTGTTCCTCACCTGGGAGCACAGCCAGAGGAGAGAGGAACACATCAGAGAAGAGAGCAGACAAAGCAGACCATTAGCTACATAAGATACTGCAATATCATCAC
This sequence comes from Theodoxus fluviatilis, assembly GCA_034096865.1. Lineage (NCBI taxonomy): Eukaryota > Metazoa > Mollusca > Gastropoda > Cycloneritida > Neritidae > Theodoxus > Theodoxus fluviatilis. Next base: position 12,759 of record JAWQFJ010001580.1, read on the forward strand.
ATTGATGGGATGGAAAGCTGAATATTTATGATAGACAGAACCTCAAGATACACACGACTAGTTTTACGGTTATCATTTGGTCATGTCATTGGTATGCAGTTAGTGCAGTCACTCCCTGACCAATAGTAGTCCATTTAACATCAAAGGTGGATGACACCTGAATGACAGCGGTGAGTAACACTAACAGAGACCCATTAGGACATCAGTCACCCCAGACCCAGGCACTGAGAACACACATAACAAAGGATCCTTCTCGAGCCCTACCCACTGTGAGCATTTCATTCATTGAGAATATTCCAGGATTTCAATGCAAAACTCAAGACTTCTGGATCACAAGACCAGTAGCACTGTCCCGACTCAGACTGGTTTACTCTGTTTTATTCTCTTCACTCCTCTTGGAGGAAAATGAAAGGGAAAATCTTCAATCTAACACCTGTGATAGACACACAGACCCCAAGGATGGTATAGCAAGGCATTGAACACATCATGAATTATGGATGTCTAAACAGTCAATGCTTCAGCAGGATTACAGACACCAGACGATGTCCACTTATGTATATAGTATCATCACCTAACATATGTGTACTAATTGCAAAACTGGCATTATAAATATTCTTTGGCAAAAGAAACAAGAAAACCCTCTAGCTTGACAGGTATAACATCCTAATACTTTTACAGCCAACATTATCTGATTATGCTCATGTCAGAATGCAAACCCAAGTGAAAGTATTAACTAGCTGCATGATTGTACATCAGTGCTTTCAGCCTTTAGATTTTATAACTCCTTATGTATTCTTGTCAACAGAAGATGCAAACCTGTGACGATTCATAAGCAGTTTCATTTAGCCGCCATCAATCTATAAACTTCTACTCACTGAACATAATATTACCCACTTGGCTGCATAATGACTACTGTAGACAGTGAGCTTGTAGTTGTGGAGCTACATTGCAAACAATAAACGAGAGTGCTCTCCCCTTGGTGAACGCCAGTCGCCAACGGCACTCGAGAAGCATAACAGCTCTCAGTTGTTCTTGTGCCTTAACGCATACAACAACAACAACAGCAACATGACTCAACTACATCAAAGCATCTGTCAACATCCTGCTAGGAGTGTTATGCCCATTACATTTTTTAAAACTGTATTAGCAAGTGTGGGTTAATTTCTTCACCACCATTGTGCAGGTGTGCTTGTGATCCGGGTAAGAATATCGGAGGTGGGCAAGGCCACAGAGAAGGGTCCATGTGACATTAGTTAGGCTGCATCTGCCTTGGCAGTCAGTGAAATGTTGTCTTAGTCTTACCGAGGCATCACATCGACCACATATCATCTGAATGACCAAAAGTTGGCAAGGCACAGAGGGGAGGTCATATTCTGGAGTATTTTTACTGATGCTTTCCTAACAACTAGCTCAGTTTGCTGAGGCTCAGACAGATGTCTGTGATAACCACCATATAAAAGCCTCTAGTATCTTGTATCTTTTAGCGTTTTTAAACACCTCTCATTGTTCAATATTTAAGAATTGAAACTAATAATATCTAAGGCAAAAAGAGTGACAATTCCTTTAACCTGTTGAAAACAAGCAGCTGAAGCAACACAAGTTACATAAACTCCCAGCTCAGTCTTGTGAACTGCTCATGGGGGCAACCAATAGCATAAATGTGCTGTGGTTTCCATAACCACCTTTTGATCCTCATGTACACCACCCCATAGGCACAGTACCCTCAGATATTCACAAATTGTAACCAAAGACCACCTCTAATAGCTGTTTCACCAGCCCACTGCCCATCAAGTCCACTGCCCATCAAGTCCACTGCCCATCAAGCCCAATGCCCATGAAGCCCATTGCCCATCAAGCCCACTGCCCATGAAGCCCAATGCCCATCAAGCCCACTGCCCATGAAGCCCACTGCCCATTATGCAATGAAGTGATGAAGCACAAGGCAGATCATGCAATGAAGTGACGAAGCCCAATGCCCATCAAGTCCACTGCCCATCAAGTCCACTGCCCGTCAAGCCCAATGCCCATCAAGCCCAATGCCCATCAAGCCCACTGCCCATGAAGCCCAATGCCCATCAAGCCCACTGCCCATGAAGCCCACTGCCCATTATGCAATGAAGTGATGAAGCACAAAGCAGATCATGCAATGAAGTGATGAAGCACAAAGCATATCATGCAATAAAGTGATGAAGCACAAAGCAGATCATGCAATGAAGTGATGAAGCACAAAGCAGATCATGCAATGAAGTGATGAAGCACAAAGCAGATCATGCAATGAAGTGATGAAGCACAAAGCAGATCATGCAGTGAAGTGATGAAGCACAAAGCAGATCATGCAATGAAGTGATGAAGCACAAAGCAGATCATGCAATGAAGTGATGAAGCACAAAGCAGATCATGCAATGAAGTGATGAAGCACAAAGCAGATCATGCAATGAAGTGATGAAGCAGCAAGCAGATCATGCAATGAAGTGATGAAGCACAAAGCAGATCATGCAATGAAGTGATGAAGCACAAAGCAGATCATGCAATGAAGTGATGAAGCACAAAGCAGATCATGCAATGAAGTGATGAAGCACAAGGCAGATCATGCAATGAAGTGATGAAGCACAAAGCAGATCATGCAATGAAGTGATGAAGCACAAGGCAGATCATGCAATGAAGTGATGAAGCACAAAGCAGATCATGCAATGAAGTGATGAAGCACAAAGCAGATCATGCAATGAAGTGATGAAGCACAAAGCAGATCATGCAATGAAGTGATGAAGCACAAAGCAGATCATGCAATGAAGTGATGAAGCACAAAGCAGATCATGCAATGAAGTGATGAAGCACAAAGCAGATCATGCAATGAAGTGATGAAGCACAAAGCAGATCATGCAATGAAGTGACGAAGCAGCAAGCAGATCATGCAATGAAGTGATGAAGCACAAAGCAGATCATGCAATGAAGTGATGAAGCACAAAGCAGATCATGCAATGAAGTGATGAAGCACAAAGCAGATCATGCAATGAAGTGATGAAGCACAAGGCAGATCATGCAGTGAAGTGATGAAGCACAAAGCATATCATGCAATGAAGTGATGAAGCACAAAGCAGATCATGCAATGAAGTGATGAAGCACAAAGCAGATCATGCAATGAAGTGATGAAGCACAAAGCAGATCATGCAATGAAGTGATGAAGCACAAGGCAGATCATGCAATGAAGTGATGAAGCACAAAGCAGATCATGCAATGAAGTGATGAAGCACAAAGCAGATCATGCAATGAAGTGATGAAGCACAAAGCAGATCATGCAATGAAGTGATGAAGCACAAGGCAGATCATGCAATGAAGTGACGAAGCAGCAAGCAGATCATGCAATGAAGTGATGAAGCACAAAGCAGATCATGCAATGAAGTGATGAAGCAGCAAGCAGATCATGCAATGAAGTGATGAAGCACAAAGCAGATCATGCAATGAAGTGATGAAGCACAAAGCAGATCATGCAATGAAGTGACGAAGCACAAAGCAGATCATGCAATGAAGTGATGAAGCACAAAGCAGATCATGCAATGAAGTGATGAAGCAGCAAGCAGATCATGCAATGAAGTGATGAAGCACAAGGCAGATCATGCAATGAAGTGATGAAGCACAAAGCAGATCATGCAATGAAGTGATGAAGCACAAAGCAGATCATGCAATGAAGTGATGAAGCACAAGGCAGATCATGCGTGCATCAAAATAAGCTTGCTCCCTCAAATAGCCAGCAGTCTATTTGCTGACTTTGAAGCAGTGGTGCAGCCATCAATCAACCAATCAGAAAAGAGCTCTGAGAGACACAACAGAGTTACATGATAGAAGCCGTGTAGCATCATGTAGCTTAGGGGGACCATCTCACAATAGAGAGGCTCATTGTGACAAGATGGAAAGAAACACAATTGTTTGGGGTGCAACAGGCCCTAGATGTCAGGAGAGGCAACACAAGCTCCTAGGTGCCTGGCTCAGATGAGTGAACCACCTCGGAAGCCAGTCACTTGATGTGCCATGGAAAGGGGGAATGCCTGGTGGCAATCCATTTGAACAAACAACTGAATTTTGCACAGCACCAGGTAGAAAGTAGTCTACACAAATGGTCAGAAGCACATAGCATTCAATGCTTCAAGTTCATGATACAAACACTTTCATCAGTGATAATGTCAATGTCAATGACCACTGTGAAGCAATCACACTACAACTGAGGGGTAAATATCAGATCATCAGAGCTGCAGTATGGCAAATATCCCAAATGCTGCACCAAGTAGGAAACAGAGAAGCACCAGTGGCAGAGGCTAAAAGATGTGGAAAGGGCAGAGGTGAAGATGGTGAACAAAAAGCAGGCAAGGGAGATATAGGAGATTGGGGAAGAGAAGAAAGAGAATAAAAGGGATGGGGGTGGGGGGGGGGGGGGGAAGCTTCCAGAGAAGGGCCACACTAGAGGAGAGGGGTGTGGGATAGACTGCACAGCTGGCAGGCCACACAAACTGGAGGGCCACATCTGATTGCAAGCGATCTTGGTCGTTAAACCGCAGTGAATTCGCTGTGAATCACACACATAATAACAACAGAATCTTTTTTTTTAACTTGTAAAAATGCAGCCAATCAGATGTTGTAGCCCACCAGCTTGACAATCTTTCTCGCCTCCCTCTCTTCGGACACGTCCACTAGTGTGGCCCATCTCTGGAAGCTTTCGCAAAGGGAATTTTTTTTATAGGTAAGAGGAGGAGGAATGAAGAGATGGGGGAAAACATTTTAAAAGGAGGAGGAGAGAGAGAATAGAAAAAGGAGGGAGAGGAAAAAGGGTGAATAGAAGAAGACTGAGGTGCACGAGGATGTGTTGAAATGTACGATGATCAGAAGCAGGAGTAGGTGTAGGACAAGAGAGAGCAGACGAAGTACAACAAGCAGTGTGGATGATTGCAATGACATGCTGTAATAAAGAATCACAAAGCACAGAACTCCGAAAGCCACTGTCTGCCAGCAGCACCACTCACAGGCGAGTTTCTGGTTAAGTGACCAAAGCCTTGGAAGCGGATGTCACCAAAGCTGTCGCAGGGAATCCGCCTGGTGTGGGTGTGGGTGTGCCAGATGTGCTTTCCACCATCAGAATTGGGGTTGCCAGCATTTTTCAGTTTGTGCCAGTCACGAGGCCTCCCACACACACACATGCTTCTGCAGGCAAAGACATCACACTGACAACATTTGGCACTGCAAGGCACAGGTCCTCAAATTATTTTAAGAATTCAACAATCCAGTTTTCTCCTGTCCCAGGGATTGAACCACGGCACTGCACTGTGCACATTATATAATTCCAAAGCTTGCTCGCCTAAATTCACTCGTCAAAAGATGGGGTTTTGAAAGGCAAGTAAAAAAAAAAAAGATAAAGGTGTGGTTTTATATAACGACTTACACCCTTTGTCTGGGTCTCAAACCGCTTTACACTTTACCCCCTGATCACTGGGCATCTTGATCAATCCTCACTGGTCCCTCACAACAAACATAGTGACAGACATTTAAGACGCACACAGTCAGGTACCAGCACCAACTCTGCTCCCTAGGACTATGCACTCATGCAAAAGGGGAGGCTGGGTATGGGGCTGCCAGGAGCTGGTTGTAATGTTTTGATCTCCCGATCACATTGCATATCAAGGGAAGCAACTCTATTGGGAAATATTACACCCGGGGGTGAGCTCCCCGCACTCGGCATAACGGCTATCGGGAATAAATACTGGTTACCGTAACCGTCTCGTGAATCCTTCTCATTACCTATCCTAAAAGGTCACCGACCATAACATGGTGTCAGAAGTGGGATTTGGAAAATATACATAGATATTTCCAGGAAAAAACGACGGACAGCCCGAAAACAAACTGTGAGTAACCAAATTCTCTTGCATGCTTTCCCACTAATCTCAGCATGGCTTCAGCATCGGGTAACCCTTCATTGAACTGGGCGGCGTGCAATCTCAACGAGGAATGGAAGAAGTTCGAGCAACACGCGAAGCTCATGTTCAAAGGCCCCCTACGTGCGGTTGAGCAAGAAAGCCAGTGCGCATACCTGCTGATATGGGTCGGCGAAACAGGCCGAGAAATTTACAACTCGTGGAATTTAACAGAAGAAGAAAGCAAGTCCATCAATACTCTTTATGAAACATTTGGACAACATACTCTTCCTCGAAAAAACTCTGTTTTCTCCCGCTACCTCTTCCAAAAACGTGAACAAAGACAGGACGAAACCTTTGACGCGTTCGTCACCGACTTGAGAAACAAAGTGAAAGACTGTTCGTTCGATAAACCTGAGGAGCGTGTCAGAGACCAAATAGTGGCAGGCATCGCCTCCACAACCATCAGAAAGAAGCTCCTTAGTGAAGGAGACGCGCTCACAAGGATGAAGGCAATAGACATTGCCAATACTTTCAAGGCCACACAAAACTAACTGGCATCAATGTCTGTCACCACCTCTGTTGACTCTTTTCACACACGCAGAAGCGCCAGAAGACACACTGAGACAAGGCACAAGACCTGCAGAAACTGTGGCGGCACTCATGGCAAGAGGTAGTGCCCTGCATTTGGAAAAAGTTGCACATACTGCAATAAAAAGAACCACTTTGCTGCCGTTTGCTTACAAAAAAAGCACAGCAAGAAGACCCACAACGTGGAGGAAGAAGACGAGTATGACAATGACGACAGTGACAACCAGGACGGAAAGCTGATGATAGATACCATCGACAACCAGCAGAAGCACAAAAACGCGGCATACGCTGACATCAAGGTGGGGACCAAAACCATAAAATTCAAGATCGACACTGGAGCTCAAGTCAATGTCATCCCTGTATCCGTATTCAAGACCCTGTCCAAGCCACCTAAACTGAGAGATACTCAACAGCGCCTTGTTGCCTACTCAGGACAGCCTCTGGACGTCCGAGGATACGTTGAGGTCTCATGCACCTACAAGAGTCACAGCATCCAAAGCCGTTTCTACATTGCTGACACCAAGGGCCACTCTGAGCCAGTCCTAGGACTCCGCACTTGCCTAGACCTGCAGCTGATCCAGCTCATTCTCTCCGTGGATGCCTCAGAAGAGCCCATGACCAAGGACACCATCCTGAAAGACTACAAACGCCTCTTCACAGGTTTCTGATGCCTTGAAGGTGAAGTAAAAATCCACCTCAAGCGAGACACAACCCCTGTCGTCCATCCAGTACGCCGAGTACCATTTGCCCTCAGAAATCAGCTGAAAACTGAACTCCAAGAACTGGAGAAATCTGGAATAATCTCCAGAGTAACATCGCCAACCGACTGGGTCAACTCTCTGGTCATCGTCCAGAAGCAAAGCGGCCATATTATCAGATGCCTACTCTGGAAGACGCACTCTCCAAAACAGCAGGTGCGAAGTACTTCAGCAAACTCGATGCACTGTCTGGCTACTGGCAAATGAAGCTAAGCGACAAATCATCTGTTCTCACTACATTCAACACACCCTTCGGACGCTACCGATTCCACAGGCTTCCATTTGGGCTCGTCAATGCCCAAGATGAGTTCCAACTAGGATGAGATTTTCTAAGGAATCCCAGGAGTCACAACTCTAGTAGATGACATCCTCGTCACTGGCCGTACCCGCAAAGAACACGACCAGAACCTACGAGCAGCACTCCAGAGAGCCACAGAAAGGAACCTGAAGTTCAACCAAGACAAAATGATCATCGCAGCCAAAGAAGTCAAGTACTTCGGCCACATCATGTCCGCCGAAGGACTAAAACCAGACCCTGCCAAAGTAAAGGCCGTCGAAGAAATGGCACCGCCAAACAACAAAAAAGAACTCCAAACCTTCCTGGGAATGGTAACCTACCTCTCCAAATTTGCACCACAACTTTCAGAAGTCACCCAACCTATGCGACAACTCCTGAAAGAAGACAGCGAATTCATCTGGGACCAACAGCAAGACAAAGCACTCCAACTGACGAAGCGAATCATCTCCAGTCAGCCCGTGCTCGCCTTCTTTGACCCAGCAAAAACAACCACCCTGCAAGCAGATGCAAGCAAGCATGGCCTTGGCGCAACAATCCTTCAAGACGGGAAGCCAATAGCCTTCGCATCAAAATCCCTGACTCCAACTGAGCAGAACTATGCTCAAATAGAAAAAGAGCTCTATGCCATATGGTTCGGATGCCAGCGTTTCCACCAGTACATCTATGGACACAGAGTCAGAGTAGAGTCTGACCACAAGCCCCTGGAGAGCATCACCAAAAGCCACTTGCAGCAGCCCCTCCTCGCCTGCAACGCATGCTCCTCCAACTCCAGAAGTACGACCTGGAAATTGTCCATGTACCCGGAAAGGACATACCCGTCCCCGACACCCTGTCAAGGAACTTCATCCAAGCAGAACCACAAGACACAAGCAGCGCAAAAAACCTCGACGAGTACGTCCACTACATCACCAGACATCTACCTGTCTCCAACTCCAAGATGGATCAGCTAAGGACCTCCACCGGAGAAGATCTCCAGTTTCAAGACCTCATGAAAACCATACAAGAAGGTTGGCCACACAAGCGTGACACCTGCAAAAACAGCATCGGAGAGTACTGGAACATCCGAGATGAACTCTCCATCATCGATGGAATCATCTACAAGGGCGAGAAGATCCTCGTACCTCAAGCAATGCGACCAGAGATGCTGCAGAAGATACATGCCAGCCTCCTGGGCATCGAGAAGACCAAGCAGAGAGTCTGAGACATCCTCTTCTGGCCAGGCATGTCAAACCAGATCCACCAAACAGTCACCGCCTGCCCCGTCTGCTCCGAACTCAGCAAATCCAACTCAAAGGAACCACTGATCCCTCACAAGCCTCCATCTCGTCCATGGCAGAAGATCGGCACAGACTTGTTCACATGGAGCAACAGAAACTTCCTAATCACCGTAGACTACTAAAGCAGTTTTTCGAAATTGATGAATTGCTTACAACTACTTCTCATGCAGTCATCAGGAAGCTATCGGCACACTTTGCTCGCCATGGCATCCTAGAGACCGTGATAAGTACAACGGTCCGCAGTTCACCGCCAAGGAGTTTCAAGATTTCACCACCAAATGGGACTTCAGCCACATCACCTCCAGCCCAGGTTACCCGCAGTCCAATGGCTTGGCAGAAAAGACAGTCCAAACAGCTAAGCGCATCCTCTCCAAAGCAAAACTTGATGGTGCCAATCCACTTTTTGCCCTGCTCGAGTATCGATGTACTCCTGTGGATGACCTCGCCTCACCAGCTCCTTCTAATAGGCCGCCAGCTCCGCTCCATCCTGCCAGCTGCCGAAACAACTCTACAACCTACCACCACAGGGTTCGTTCAGGTTTTTAGATACAAAATTCCATGAGTTTTCCATGACTTTCAATGAGCCTCAATAACATTTTCCATGACTTAGCATACTGTGATACATGACAGTTTTAAGGAGAAAAGTGTATGGCGCGCGACCAAACTCACGCACAATACACACGTTTTTAAAAAAGTTCTAATTCTTTTTATTATATTTTACAGCAGATTGCTTCAAAAACTGACAAATGCAAGTTAACAAACAAATCATGAATGGACATTACTTTCATCTTTTTCAAATCTTTCTTAATTGTAAGAATCCAGTAATTTGAAATAGAAAGTTAGCAATCTAGTGAGAATCTAGTGAGCATGTTTTTTTTTTTGGTAACACTTCAGTTCTTAGCGTGAAGGAGCACGACAGTGTGTTCAGATTCACACAGTCAGTATGCAGTCAGTTTATTTACATTGGGACTGAAAGCCAAGAATTGTTAAGTTCACAACATTTACTGGGCTGAATTGGCAATTTCCTGAACTTTGGCCTTGATTTCTTCTTCAACTGTCTTCAGTTCTTCTCCTTTTGCCTTTGCAGATTTCCGCATAGCGGTGAACTTTGCCATGCCACCTTCTCAAGTGCTTTCTTGAAAACGGAGAGAGATGAGAAAGAGAAAGCCGAGAAGAACAAGAAAAGGAAAGCTGAATTTAATGAACTTGATGAACTGAAGAAGAAGAAACGGCGCACAGGTACTGGAGAATGAGAAGTGGGAGGTGACCATTTTCAAAATCCACAAAATTTCTGCTTTCAGATTGACGAAAGTGTCAATCCCAGTAGATCTAGTGCCACTGCCAGTGGGTGCAGGCCTAGTTTTGACCGGCGTAGCAGCGCTAGCTGGTACCATCACCTTTGAAGCACTCTCAGCATTTTTTGCAGTGTGAACAAAATCAGATATTTGTGTTTGACTTCTGCTCTTTTCTTTTTGGGTTTTTTTTAGCACGTGCCTGGTGCGCGATACCTTTCATGTGGCTTTTCAAGGCTGCCTCTCCCATGTTGGACACATCAAACTCTTTGTCACAAAATCGGCACTTTGCCATCCCATTCAGTTTCACTCACTCATAGTATTTTTCGTCTCGTGCCCAAGTGTCTTGAAATCGACACTTTCCAGGCATGAAGATAATCTCAAAGAAACACTGCACCACAAACAAAACGAGCTCTTTTCCCTTTCTCCTCGTTTGAACCAACTGACCCAACCGGCGTGGAAATGAAACCAGGTCACCTAGCCAAAGAACCAATCAGGAAGCAGAAAACAAACGAGCCTTCAGAATTAACCAATGGGATGCAAGGGCCCGCTTTCCTGTTGTTCGTAGCATGTAAAAATAGATTGAGAGTATCGCGCGAAGCACAGCCTAGAAAACTTTTTTTTTCTTTCTTTTTTCTTAAATGTATTAAATTCCATGACTTTCCATGACTTAAATTGAAATTCCATGATTTTCCAGGCCTGGAAATTGAAAAATCAAATTCCATGACTTTCCAGATTTTCCATGACCTGTACGAACCCTGCACCATCAATCCCAACAAAGTAACCTCCAGACGACAGCAGATTCAGGCAACACAGTAAAAATACTACGACCACTCCGCTCACCCTCTGCAAAAACTAAAACATGGTGACACAGTAAATGTCCAACTCTTCAAAGGAGATGCATGGAAACCAGCTACTGTCACCAACTTGAAGAGCACCCCACGAACATACCAAGTGGAGACAAACGACGGTGGTATCTACACCCGCAATCGACGTTTCCTCAGGCCATGAGCATCAACACCAGAACAACCAACATCACAGCAATGTGCGCCAACACCAGTTCCAGAAGCCCCACCAAGCCTCACAGGCAGAATGGAAACAGACTTTCAAGAAAATACAGACTCAGCCCCCAGACCAGTACCAACACTTGGATATTACACAACCAGATCAGGTCGAGCAGTGAAGAGTCCCAAGAGACTGGATCTGTAGACACACCTATATCTACATCTATATGATCAGACACGCAGGACACAACACATTAACCGGAGAGGCTATTTCAGGACGTGGACTTGTAACAACATACATAATGAGCAAACAGCCAGTACACGTTACACCAGTGATACAACCATGGAAGACAAACAGGATTTTAAATGTTAATGCTAAATGTGTCCCATAATTTTATCCCTGTACATTGAAGTTTCTTCCCTCTTAATTTGGTCCCCATAATCCTTTCTTTCCATAAGAAGAGGGATGTAATGTTTTGATCTCCCGATCACATTGCATATCAAGGGAAGCAACTCTATTGGGAAATATTACACCCGGAGGGTGACCTCCCCGCACTAGGCTTAACGGCTATCGGGAATAAATACTGGTTACCGTAACCGTCTCGTGAATCCTTCTCATTACCTATCCTAAATGGTCACCGACCATAACACTGGTAATCTACATATCAATGGTAAGTATGGTGTTGAGGAAGCTCTTTTGAAGATGATTTTTTTCTTCTTTGGCACATTGCCTCAGTGACCCATATCATAAAAATTTTCTCAGATCCTACCATGTAAAGCAGCTGCTGGATTAATCAGTTTTCATATTTTATGCTGTACTTTTTCGTCATTAGCAGACATGATTAATCCTTTGCTGGTGTCTGACATCATGTATAGTCACAGACAGAGACTGGATGTTTACAGTCAAACGCTAATAAGTTGTGGCAGTTTATACAGAATTGTGGAACCCAATTTGGTGGGTTATGTTCCAGGCACCACATTTGAGTCACAGTTGAAATCATTAGAATACACTGATACAGTAAATGTGACCATATGGCAATGCTGGAATGATACTTACATGGATTTCCTGTCAGGCTCAAATTTGTTGCACTCTCTCATGAAGATTTCACTGGCTATGTAATCAGCAATCACACTCTGAAATGACAAGCACAATTTCTCAGCCAGCCATACATGCTTGAGTTAACTACATCAGATGTAAAAAACATTAAACAAAGTATGCGCTGAAGAAGGCTGCGGGACTGTGGCCGAAAGCTACACAGTGAGTAGCATTTTCTTTCTGAGGCGAACGTTTAGCAATGGTAGTCCTAAAGTATGAGAAGAAAAACTTTAAAACCAGTGTTGCAATTACAGTCTATTAAAATATAAGAAAAAGAACTCTCGCGAAAGCATTCAGCCACTGAATAGAATGGATGGATGGATGGATGTCGTTTTACTGCCTATTCGCCTTTGTAGGCTATGTAAGGCCACTAAGCACGAAGATCACTGGAACAGTTTAGAGTAAATGCAAATCAAATTATGGTGTCCCTAGTTATTCACCTCTTATGAATCACGTAGGGAGACGCGGTGGGTCTATTCTGACCCTGAACCCACAGAGGGACACTGAATAGAAGCAGACATCTCAAAAGCGCTATTATACATTACAGTTAAACCTGCTATTCAAGATCAAGGGTACCTTTTATATAGAATCCTTAGTAATGCTACCCATTCTCCTTTTCAGACTGGATTTTTGGTGACAGATTCATTCCTTCTTTGTTTCTTTAAAAATCATTTCTTTTTCATAAGACCTTTCTACTACATTTCAAGTTGTTTTTTCTTTCATTTAATCTTTCTCTCCCCTTTCATTCTTTTTCATACACCTTTTAAATCATCTAACCAGTTACTTTTTATCAGGTTTAAACTTTGCAAAGTCTCGTGCACTGATGGATAAAACTCCATGATAAAATGCTGGAGTCAACCTGTGCGATAAAATCTGTATCGATGTTCTACATGTCCACTCAGAAAAAACACTTGTACAGAACATCTCCATCCTTCAATACCTGTACAAGGAACGTGCGCCGCTGTTTCTGGTCCATCCCTCCTGAAACCTTTATTTTCTTGGAGAGTTTCAGCCTCTTCTGCCCGAGTAAGTTGGAGGTCTGGCTGCTTTGCAGCGGGCCGACTTCGCTGTGGTTCTCACTGAGCAGGCGCTGGCGGGACTGCGAGAGCTCCTTGGTGAATGTCCTGTTGCTTTTGACAGAGGCGCCGTCCTCCTGGATGAGGGCTTCGGTGCTGGACAGAGCCCCTGTCTGGTCCTGCAGCCCATGGTCAATGATGAATGTTGCTGTGGTATTAAGGGAGTCAGTTCCTTTATTCTTCTTTTTCTTCTTCTTGATCTTCTTCACTTCAGACTTGAGGGGGTCCTGTTGTGATTTCACCCTTGGCAGTTTGCTAGGAGCTGCGACTGCGTCTGAGTTTGGGCGGTGCTTGACAGTTTTGGGCTCCTGTTTTTGCTTCCCAGAGGAAACATAGTTCCCACTGAAAGGATCATCCCTGTCCAGCTGCTGCATCATGGAGTCGTAGCTCATCTAGAATTCCAGCAGAAGAGGCAACCAGAGCTTTACAATGCAGTTTGGTGGCAAAATATTTAGGAAAAGGGAAGAAAATGGCAAAAATCAAACATAATTATGAGCAGAAAACTGGATTGCAGATCATTTTCAACACATCATTGTGCTTTCACTTGCCAGGGGCCAATGGAGCTATCAATCCCCCCCCCATTTTGATCATTCATTGCTACCATTAGTATTGTTCTAACACTGTTTAAAAACATGGTTTTACAAGTAATCTGTGCAAACCACATGATGTAAAGGCATCTGTATTCTTAAACATTTATCAGTTTGGTTGTCAACCTTTCCTTTTCCAAACTGGCATTATAAGTCTCTCCAAAATACAAGAAAAAAACTTTCTTTCACGAGACTGCAAATACTGTTTTAAAATGAGATAGCAAAAGCTACTCACATGGGAACCATAGCGTGGTATCCTAACATCCACACTGAAGATGGGAGTGCCATCCTCTGCCTTGGAAACAAAGGAGGAGTTGGCCTCGGGGTAGGAGGAGTGCTGGCTGAGTCCATTCCGAGACTCACCAGCTGGCGTTGATTCTCGGTCAAAGGAGTGGCGCTGGAGGTTGCGCTCCTCCTGGGTGGAGGTTCGTGGACGACTCTGGGCTCTGCTTGCTGCTCTGGCAGCCGTGGAGGGGGAGGGAGCACGGTCATGACCTTCATCCATACTGTAAGTTCCATCCGAGTTTCCGACTGGTGGTCGAGGAGATGCACCGCCCCATGCTTGAGCTGGGACACTGGCAGCAGGGAAAAAAACCAAAGTGCAACAAGACATTAATGTGTGTGCAGTGAACATTTGAGCAAGAACAATTGCAGCAACAGAGAGAGAAATTACATAAAATCTGCATGTGCGCCTGTGTGTACATACATGTGTGTGAGTGTGTACCAGTGTGTGTGTGTGTGTGTGTGTGTGTGTGTGTACACGTGTGTGTGTGTGTTTGAGTGAGTGTGTGTGTGTGTTTGAGTGAGTGTGTGTGTGTGTGTTTGAGTGAGTGTGTGTGTGTGTTTGAGTGAGTGTGTGTGTGTGTGTTTGAGTGAGTGTGTTTGTGTGTGTGTGTGTGTGTGTGTGTGTGTGTGTGTGTGTGTGTGTGTGTGTGTGTGTGTGTGTGTGTGTGTGTGTGTGTCCATGAAGCTGCTCCTCATGAGAAAGATGGACACAGGACTTCACAACCACAGGAGATGGTGCTCTAGTGCATGGAGGACCAATAAAGAAAATCCAATGGCCCACTCCTGGTTGCAGAGAGCCGACTGGGAATAAAACTGATGCATTGACAAAAGGAAACTAGTACCCTTCTAGAGTAAACTGTTGCTCCTAGAGGTACTGAATACCCAACAGCTATTGCATGACAAAACATAAAATGATCACAAAGATTACTGGGAGATGTTGGAATCACTGATGCAGTATTAGAACAAGCATTTCAGGCGTGGCCCTTCTTCAGTTTGGCAAACAGCAAGTTTGAAGGTAAAGAAATAGGCAACAGTGGAAGAAAAGTGTTCACTGATACAGGTGAAAAGTGTTCACAGTTCAAAACACTTCATCAATGCTGCAGTTGCACATGCAGCCACATGCAAAATAAGCTCATGGTTCATCTTTACAAGGGTTGACTGGAGGAGAACAAGCTATATACAAAGTCTCTGGCATGCTTAAAAGAACTCAGCCAATGTGGGTTGAGTAAACAACAGGAAAGGTCTGACAGTAATCCTACATTCAATACAAAGCTCTCACGAAAAAGAAAACATAAGTAAGGCACCCTTTTTAATGCACCATAAACTAAAGGAACAGAGCTTTATCTCTTTTAGCAGAGCGTGCACAGGAAACAAACCAGGATACACAACCCAATGTAGTACATTTTATCTTACTGCTCTTGACACACTCAAGGCAGTTGGAAATCAGTTGTGTTACACATGATCCATCTCAAACCATAGAGAGTAATATTTCTACTTAGTTCACGACACATCTCTTAGGTCAGGCTCTGTTCAACAGCAAAAATTCATGCTCTGCATAAGGCATACCAACATGCAAATCACAGCCATGAATGACTCATTTCGTCAAAAAGTATCATACCATTGATTCTAGGTTGCAATGTCTCTGTGAGGTGCGAGGTGTCAAGGCATTTTTTTAATTGCTATTTCAGACATTCTTTTTCACTGACCATGCACATACCATTCTGTTTGGAAATGAACAGTGTTTTAAACCAGTCTACCCAAAGAATGCAGCCGAGTGCAACAGACAAACTGGCTGAGAAAAGAGCAGCAACCAATACTAAATATGATGTGCAGGCATGGCATAGACACACAAAGCAATTTTACAGTAGACAACTACACATGAGTACACCTTGGGCAAGGCAAGGGCTGCTGGTGTCAGCAAAGATTCAGCATTTTACAAGGATGGTGAGGAACTGATATAAGGCACATGAGCAAAACAATGCTGCGAGATGGACAAGCAACAGATATCCCCTAGAAAGACCATACCTGTGACCATGGTGAGGAGGCCTGGAGCTTCCTGGCTTGAAGTGGTCCTCAAAGTCTCCCACTCCTCGCTCCATGCCAGATGGTCTTGATCCCTGTGGCAAGTTGGACACAACGCTGCTGATGTCACTCAGGTTATCCAGCTCTCGCTCACTCCCAATGCTTTCTTTCCGTAACATCCTCCATCATTTCCATTCTGCAGGTACAGTACATACATGATACAATTCATTCAATCCTTTATTTCCGTCCCTTTTGCTTTTGCAACCTAATATGCTTTGTTCTGTGTGAAAGACTTTTACAGCACTAATCAGATTTCTCATTCACTTATCTTTACAGTTGTAGGATAGCTATTTGGCATAGTCTTATGGTCTGGTGACACGAATTCTGTCACATTAGGATACACTTTCCTTTTAAGTAAACATATCTATTTCTTGATTGAAGTAAATATGAAAACATTAACATAGCTCACAGAGCAAATACACTGATAAAACTTCTTTTGATTCAATTCCAGTGACGTTGCATTCACTTTCATTCATTGGCAAGTTTGGCCACTTTGGGAAACAAAAATGAAAAAGTTGTCTCAGTCCTCGCAACACATAATACTAAAACGAAAAAAAAAAATCCAAAACCTTGGCCGTACTGCATTTCAAGAACCGACAAAAGTTCCCTTCGGAAGGGAATAATTCGCGGTTACTCTTTACACTCTAGCGGGATGTTTACGAAAACAAAGGCTCAGTCAGTCAGTGCGTGGAACTGATAACCGAACAATCTTTCATCAACTCACGAACTTTGCTTACCACAGAATGAAAGGTACATGTGCATTCACGTGGAACACCCGAGGCAATAATGAGTGTTCTAGAAACCCTCCGTGGCTTAGCCGAAGACTCTAATCATCTCCAGGTAAACTGTACTCCACGTGAGAATCACCACAGACGGCAAAATGACCTTTAGAGCAGTGGCCGAGTGGTTAGCGCGCTGGACTTACGGTCGCTTGCGACTGGTGGGTACGGCGTTCGAAGCTGCGCGGTCCACAGTGTTGCATCCTTGAGCAAGGTGCTT
>JAWQFJ010001580.1:35000-70000 GCA_034096865.1 Theodoxus fluviatilis
AAGTATTGACATAAAAACATCTTACTACGAAACCTGAAGCCATCTTGCAGTTATCTTTCCAATGACACATACTTTATATAATTTATATATATTTTTAGCAACACAATTATAGATTCATTGATATATTTCATAGAAGATGAGGAAAAACAAATTGCAGCATGATTATGCAGTCACTTCTTGTAATCTGTGTATACTATCAATGTATCATCATGTTATGTATAGTGGAATTTAATAATGGTTTGCTTTAAATTCTTTCTTCATAAAATTGCTCGAATGTCAGCTCCAAATTCCTATTGGCCCCTTGACAGAAACATTTTTATCATCAGTATTGTAGTCACACACACACGTGCACACACACACACACACACACACACACACACACACACACACACACACACACGTGCACACACATACACACAAACACACACACACAAACACACACACATGCACAAGTGTGTGCACACACACACATACACATACAGAGGAAAGCACACAGTCACATTCAGACACACTCCTATGCACACACAGTAACATACACAGAAGCATCCATACATAAGAGCATGCAATTTTGCACATGCACACATGCAGCTAATGAACACACTCATGAAAGCATGCACAATATTGCTCACTCAAATAAAACATACTTATCACTGCATAAACTCCTAATTATCTATTATGTGTTTGGTGGGATTTAAAAGAGAATGCAGATTAGTGTTCAGCATCAAAAGAATAAGTGTCCTGGCTGGCAATTTTCTGTTAATATTGCATTAAGGTCTTAGGCTAGTCTCAAGGGAAAATGTGTTGTGTTAGCATATATTTCACATCTTTTTATATGATAGTATTATATTAACATTAGCCAAGAAAAAAATACAAACAGATGTTTTCTGGTTGCCATGGTTACAGAAAAAACAAGATGGCCGCCAGTGAAAACAACCCAACTTGTAACAATGATATCTCTAATTCTGTCCAACACTGAACAATGAAATTTGCACCATTTCATTTGGACTGCAAAAGCATATGCAATCAACCTAAAATTCTAAGTTGTTTGATAAATAAGAAATTCATTATATTTTTGTGCTTTTATTACTGTTTTCCCGCCGTAATTAGAGCTCAAAAACCATCAAAAAACTAATCTATGGATCACCAGATCACTTTGAGACTGGTTAGTTGCATAAAACAAACTGAAAATAGCAAGTGTGGAAAGTTTCTACTTGCTATATGTAAATATGTAGTCAGGGCAGTTGACACAAGGTTTAAAAAACATAGTTTTGAGAAAAACGCAAATAAAGGAAATAGTTACCAGTCCCACCTTCTGATATGGGGCTACATGGCAATTTTCAAGTTTTCTGGAGTCCCACACACCAGCACTTTGCTGTACACCTCATGCACAATGAAATCCACCCTTTTGGTAGTGATCACCCCCCTCTTTTCCCCTGTACCAATCCTCTTTTCCCTTTCTTCGTGCATGTAGGACTTTCCGTCTTTGCTTCCTGAGGCTGCTGCATGCCTTCTAGACACCTCTACTTTCTTTACTGTCAGAACTGCAAAGTCAAGAACTTTCCCTGCAGCATTTGTCTCTTCTGGCATGTGGATGGCAGAAACCACACCATTTAGGGAGGAGTGTCCCCTCCCCTGCCATGTACCATCCACAGACACTGCAGTCTCCACAACATGTTGCTCAGTGTCAGCAGACAAATGAATTTCTTTGGCAGCTTCAGCCATACTACGCTGACAAAGTGCAGAAGCTGATACTTTCAGAGCATTCACTTGATTCCTGTATGCTGCATTGGTCATAGCCTTTGGCATGTTCATAAATGCTGAGAAAGTTTTTATCTTTCCCTCCCCTGGCATTCTGTACATGACAACTCCTTCACGGACGAAAACAACACGTCCAAGTCTACAAATGCATAGCCATACTCACGATCACACAATGAGGTTGCTGCATCTTCACAAGAGGCAAGTTTCTGAGCAGATGCACTCCCGCAAACTTTATTGTTGCTATTTGCCTCGGCAATATTGTTGTCACTATGCCCAGCCCTGTCAGTAGCGACTAGTGTCAGTGTCACTACCCTGCGCAGACTCGCCACCGATACTTGGCAAGCCTGCTCCAGCTTGGATTCCGCCTCACCCCATCTCGGATAACTTCCTCTCACCACCACAGTCTTTCCCTACGAACTGATTCCCCATGAATCGCCTCTTTCTTCTCAGCACACTCACAAACTTCCTCTTAATCGTCATCTTGCACTCTGCGTTCAAATAGACTCGGCAGTTGCAGCGTTCACACAGCGCGCGAAAAGCGGAAGTTGACACCAGCCAAATGTCACTGTTAACTGTGCGCTGATTGGCTTATAAGACCCTTCAGCTCATTATAATACTCTGATCATCCAATGAAATTCATCCATAGAAAACTATAGGGATCGTTTCAAACATAAAACTGTGATGAAAATGGAGCAATTTGGTGAAAGAATTATGTTTCTATGATGAAAAATAGGGAAGTTATGAGTTACTGAATATTAATTAGGTCATCAGCTGATTTGACAGCACAAGAAATGTTTATACCATGCATAATAAATGACAATTTTCATCATTTTTCGCCAATTTGACAAGTTTATTGTTTACATTATTGCATAGCTGAGACTTTGTGGCGTCTAAAACTGGGGGTCCTCTCAAAACTCATAATTTTGAGAAAATCATAATTTTTCAAGGTAGCCTAAGACCTTAAGAGATGAGAAAGGCATATTGAGGAATTTGTTTTAAAACTTAAAAGAGAAATGTCAATCCTTCATAAGTGTTGCATCAAACTGAAAAAGGCAGATGGGTCCTGTTTCTTGAACAGTGTCCAGATTGTGTCCTCATGGCATGGATTGCATGAATTCAGATATTCATGTATCTACTACTTGTTCATGTGCACAGCAATTGCACTTTATTCATGAATAAAGTTCTTTTGGTGTGTATCTATGTCAAAGAGCAGAGAGTCTCTCATGTATACATCCTTAGTAGATTATTGCCACTGATACTGTTTGACCTTACATAAGTGCTTGTGTAGTTAAAAGGGATTTTCTCAAATTCATGGGTGAAGAAAAATGTTGCAAACTGGTGAAGGTGTATATCATCAATGTAAACTTGACATCATCTGAGTAAAGATAACTAGCCAAAAAGGACAGATATATTAAAAATAAAATGTTGCAAATACTTATTCTGGTCATGTTTCTAATGGTATTCAGTAGAAGGGAGAAACCAGAACAGCTTATGCATAAAGAAATCTAGGTATCATTAACAATAATTTCAGTTGCAGAAATGACCTCCTGGGCTTTTGTTTCTGGGCTGTGTCCAATCTTTTGTTGTAATCACTTCATGTGTACCTATTCATGTGTGCAGACTTGCAATGTACTTTCCATGAAAAAAAGTAGTTTTGATAAGTATGTAAATATGTATGTGTGTTAGTAGAAAGATTACTAATGCAAATTATGACAGATGTGTGAATTAGCACAGCTGGTTTACAGTAAAACAAAGATGATTTGAATATGGTGAACAATAAACTGCAGTAAGTAAAGTCATGCTGATAATGGATGTAACATCAATGAAGATGATGGTGGTGCTGAGGATGATACTGATGTTCCTGTTGCTCCCTCTTCTGATGGTGACGATAATGTTGCAGTTCGTGATGTAATGATGGTGATGCTATGGTGATGGTGATGAAGACAAAAACAAATCTGGGTCCTTTTTCATAGGATGAATATGGTGATGCTGTGAAGACTTGTTTTCTTTGCCTTAATATCTGAGAGATAGACTGGTGATGGTGGTGGGTGTGATAATGATGGTGGTGGTCCCAATGATGCAGAAATGTAGTAAATATAGTAATGATGTTGAATATAACAAGAATGATGATGTTGCTGTTGGTGTTGCCTTGGTGTGATTGTGGTGAGGCTACTTAAAATGACAAATATGTGACTTGCCATGGTTAATGCCAAATGTCATTAATGATGATTGTTTTAATGACAATGAATGGTGGTGAGGATACTAATGATAATGATGATTATTAATATGTGACCTATCATAAATCATGTTGATGAGGGATGTAACAACAGTGATAATGCACAGGATGAAAAAACTGAAACTATGCAGAATGTAAAAATACAAGAAGCAAAGTAAGATGAATTCTGCCAAGACATCCACTGTGGACCAGTCAGCTCCACTTAAGGCATCCTTTTGTTGCATCATCCGAGTCATAAAGGGAACTTATTCTTTTGATGTTGAACACTAATCTGCATTCTCTTTTAAATCCCACCAAACACATAATAGATTAGGAGTTTATGCAGTGATAAGTATGATTTATTTGAGTGAGCAATATTGTGCATGCTTTCATGAGTGTGTTCATTAGCTGCATGTGTGCATGTGCAAAATTGCACGCTCTTATGTATGGATGCTTCTGTGTATGTTACTGTGTGTGCATAGGAGTGTGTCTGAATGTGACTGTGCTTTCCTCTGTATGTGTATGTGTGTGTGTGCACACACTTGTGCATGTGTGTGTGTTTGTGTGTGTGTGTGTGTGTGTGTGTGCACGTGTGTGTGTGACTACTATACTGATGATAAAAAGTTTCTGTCAAGGGGCCAATAGGAATTTGGAGCTGACATTCGAGCAATTTTATGAAGAAAGAATTTAAAGCAAACCATTATTAAATTCCACTATACATAACATGATGATACATTGATAGTATACACAGATTACAAGAAGTGACTGCATAATCATGCTGCAATTTGTTTTTCCTCATCTTCTATGAAATATATCAATGAATCTGTAATTGTGTTGCTAAAATATATATAAATTATATAAAGTATGTGTCATTGGAAAGATAACTGCAAGATGGCTTCAGGTTTCGTAGTAAGATGTTTTTATGTCAATACTTTCTTTTAACCCTGGGTTTGTTAGTTAATTAGTTATTTAGCAAAATAACTCAAAACGATAAAAACGGATCTTGATGAAAATTGGCGGAAGGTCAGGGATTCTCCCACATTAGAATCCAGTGTATTTTTGAGGTAATATGGTGACTCGTTTTGGAATTACGGCCACAAACGATAAATTTTATTGCAAATCAGTTTCATCACGAAGTTGATGACGTCGAACTATTAAAGACATCGTCGTAAGTACGTGCATGGACTGTATGATGCAGACAGACCTCGCTTCGAACCAACCAACAGCAGAGAAACCAGAGGCCACTCTCTCAAACTCCCCAAAGACCACTGCAGACTAAACGTGAGAGTCAACTACTTCTCTCAGAGAGTCGTCAACACATGGAACAGTCTTCCTGAAGACGCCGACAACTTCAAGGCTAGTACCGTAAGTACGTTAGACTACTTTTGGAAAGACAGCCCTACTATGTATAACCCAACCTGCTGCACCTAGACTGCATAATAGCCGCCACGCATGCAAGTCTAGCACTAGGAACTATGAAAATGCTACACAGCCTACCTCATAGAATTTTTCAAGTTTAAAAGGCTTGATGTAGCCACTGTTTACATTTTGCACATGCACACGCTGCCATGGTGAAAACTCCGCAGTAAATCTGACCTAATTTCTGATTGGCCAAAACTACGAAAATGTGTCACGGGAAGTAACTCCTGTATAGTTTTGAATCGAAAGGGAGGCAATCCTTGCCATACAAATTCGCACTTTTAAAAGTCATTTTTCACTGTTTAATAGATACGATCGAAGCGGGAACTTTGTTGTTTTCAATCCCCAATACCATGTACTATCATAATATAATATGGGAACATCGTCCATATTTTGGCTGAGCGGACCTGTAGAAGGAGTTGTTATCCGAAGGCACGCCCTGCGGTCTATATAAATGCACAAGCTCATGCACACTTCGTCACATCAGCACGTTGTGCACCTCATGAACCAGAAGTGCGTGGCGAGGCCATCAGGCAGCACCAACAAAGCAGTATTTGCACAAGTCTGAGGCATATAGCCTACTTGTTCGAAATTGCCTCATTTTACGTTGTGTGTGTGTGTGTGTGTGTGTGTGTGTGTGTGTGTGAGAGAGAGAGAGAGAGAGTGTGTGTGTGTGTGTGTGTGTGTGTGTGTGTGTGTGTGTGTGTGTGTGTGTGTGTGTGTGTGTGAGTGTGTGTGTGTGTGTGTGTGTGTGTGTGTGTGCGCGCGCGCGCGTGTGTGTGTGTGTGTGTGTGTGTGTGTGTGTGGTCTCCACTGGAGCCACCTTAATAGTCACACAGCTCGGTATCAATCGTCGCGTCAGGCAGTTCAGTGTAATTGACAGCAGTGTATGCTGCTTTGGGCGACAGAGGTCGAGTTGGAAACGATTTTACCCATATTCTGTAACCTTCAGCATTTAGGTTCAACTTGCAGTTACCTGAAAACTGTCTGTCTGTCTGTCTGTCTGTCTCTCTCTCTCTCTCTCTCTCTCTCTCTCTCTCTCTGCAACACCACAAGAGTCCCCCAAGCAAGACAAATACGACTACCACTCATACCTGATGTTTCGGCTGACGCTCATCATCCAGTCGTGTTGACACAGTACATGCATGGTCAGTTAAACTGCGTGTGTAATTGCGCCTCTCGGTGTGTCCCCCTGTGGGTTGGGGGTCAGAATAGACCCACCGCGATTCGTAAGAGGTGAATAAAATAGATAAATCGTGACTTGATTTGCGTTTCCTCTAAACTATTTTGGTGATTTTCGTGCTTAATGGCCTTGCATAGCCAACAAGAGCTGATAAGCCCTAAAACTCCATCCATCCCTCGGTGTGCGAGAAAACCACGGGGCGCGTTGCTTGGCCTACCTAGTTGACAAATAATAGGCCGGTGTCAACATGTGTAAACATTTTACTGCCTTTATATCTACTTTCATCATGTTGATGCATGCTGACACCGGCCTATTCCTCGCAAGATCTTGCAAGGTTCCTAGCCTAAGCAACGCGCCCCACCTCGATCCATACTAGATGGTTTGCAAACGGTGTGCTGGAAATTTGGCGGTTTGATGGCACGACCAAGCAAGCCCGGATACTTTGGCTGCTTGTCATGTTTTGATATCTGCCGTTTGGTAAGAATTATGTACTGCAGACAGGCTTGACTCTGCTGCACACTTTGAAGATTAGGTGAAAGGTAGGAAGATCAGGCGGTATTATAGTCCGATACTCACGAGAAAATCCTTTGCTAATAATGTGTCGAAGATACAGATTGAATATGACAATATGATGGTACTTTGTGCTAAGTCATAACCCAGTAACTGATATATGCACCTATATACCACCCGTCGATTCACCGTACTGTCAGGGAAGGGAGGTTCCGTGCAACTTATCGCTGTTAGAAGATGCAATTCTAAAGATACAACAAACATCTCCAGAGTCAGCAGTGTTGATTTGTGGAGAGTTCAATGCTGGAGCAGTGAGATGGGACGTTCACGCTGATACAATTGACGACGATTCTGACACACAGATCGAATGCATCGACTGTATACGCAACAGTTTCAAACAACCTACAATGTCACAAGATGAAACTGTTGATCAGTTTGGGTGAAATCTTTTTTTATAATCTGCTAAATTCATCACCTCTGCATTTTACATGAATGTTCTGATTGTGACAGATAGAGACGTAGTACATAATTTCGTCCCAAGGAGAAAGCTTATTTGATTACTGCCTGAACTGCACCGTATCTTCATTTTGACATGGAATTGACCATAGCTACACGAATAGAATCGGATTAAATGTCTCTCAAAATCTCATTTGGTCTTCGAAAAGATTGTTGTCCAGAAAAGGTTGCAAGTAAGATGATTTCAAAATTGCAATGGAACATGACAAAGCTTATCAGTTTCTGAACAAAAAAATTGATTATCTTTGACAAGGAGGTTGTGTTTTCCTCTCAGTTCGTTAATTAGTTCGTCATTCGGCAAACTATCTATTTAAAAAATCTGAACGGTTTCTAAAGAAATTTGGTCCAAGGTCAGGGTTTCACCCAAAGAACAATCCATACTATTTTGGAGTTTATCTGTTTTGCAGTGTTGTAATTGGAAGCATAAAGAGATATTTTATCGTGCATCACGAACTTCATCCTATTCATTCCGCCGGCGTATGCGTTCCACACTCGGAGACAGCTAGCAGGCGCTAAAATGAGCTAAACTTCGTAGCGTCAGGCCTGGCAAGCAGAACATGCTACCTGAATTACACAGTCCGTGGACGATAAAAAAATTAATTGTGGCTTCCCCACCGGAGGGTTGCGCACTCAGAGTGCTCTCTAGTTGCACTAATGATATGCACCGAGCGTCAGGTTTAAATGGAAACTCGGTGGAAGATGCCCTCCCCCATCTTATGATGAGCCTAGCTACTTGTGCCGGATACTTGAAGCAGGAGATAACAATAAGAAATTCGCAGATTAATTAGAAACGGAAACCCTGCATTGATGACGACTGCAGGGAACTGAGGCGCGAAACTAGGAAGGCAAATGCGTTACAGAGCAACGCAATTAGCAACTGAGAGAACAACATATGAGGACTGCAACTGAACGTACACAACCATCATAGGGGATAAGAAAAACAATTTTTTTCTCTCAAAAACTAGCCTCGCTCTCATAAAAAGTTTTAAACGCTCGGAGAAATTTAGCCCATGATACGGAGCGTAGGTAGGAAATCGGTCAGTGTACCGAACATTGATTAAGAAGTGTGGAAAACTCATTCCCAAAATCTTCTTCAACAGGGCGCATTAAATTATGATGATAATCCTCCCGGTGCAGAGGAAGACAGCGTAAACTCAGAGCTTGCCGAATAACAAACGAACGATTGAACTATCCGACCAAAAAAGCATAAGCTCCTTGGCGAAGGCAACAAGTTCGAGCAGGAGGACCACGCGGTATTTCTCACCAGCAGCTAGGAAGCAAGGCAGATCGCTGCCACCGCTGCCTCGGATCGCACGTGCAACAGCAGCAGTCGAAACTGTCCCGACTTGTTACCAAAGGCACTTCTAGATGGTGTCGTGAGACGATGGATGTCAGTGCTCCCATTCTATAACACTGAGACAGTCAACTTGGAAAGGACAACGGGACTGCTCTTTATTCAGATCATAAGCGCCAAGTCCGAATTGTTATGTTTAGGCGATAAACTTGATGTTTTCTCTAAAATGAAAACTCTTTATTTGAATGGTAATGGTGTGGTTTTATATAGTGACTTATCACCTATGTTTGGGTCGCAAACCGCTATACTCTACACTGGTGCAATTTTCACTCGATCGACTGTTGTAAACGTGGCAAACATTTCAAACAAGTTTGCGAGCCGATTCATGAGCCCTTTTCAACCACTACACAAAGACGTAAAAAATGTTATTCATATAAACTAAACTATGAGAATCGCATTCGGCGGCAACCACATAGTATCTCCCTGGTCATCTGGAACCCGCGGTCATGGAACTTTCGGTGCCTCACTCCAGAAGCTGGATCGCGATCGAGTTGATTCAAGGACCCATGCCGGCCACCTTAAGAAGGCTATTCCACCGCAGCACGACCCATCATTCTGGCACCAAAAAACCCACTTCAAGCTAATTCAAGGGCTTTTGAAAACTATCACCACAAGAGGACAACAAACGGCGGCTCTTCATGCAGTTCAACAGCTGCTGACTGATCAAAGGGCCCATGTGGGCCGCTTTAGAAAGGCAGGATTCCTGAGCAAACGGGCACTCAGGTAGCAAAGAGGTTACAAAGACAACTCCTTGCGACTCTTTATTCAATACAACTATGAAAACAACTTTAAATAGACTAACACTAAACACGAATCTTTATTCACTGCGACATAGGACCTTGAAAACTACTATAACAAGACAACACTCAATGCATCTGTTTATTCAGTAACGTGTGACAGGACTTGAAACTGTTCTCACTCAAGGGCCATGATCAGGACTGTTGCAGGCTGAGCTGCACGCGTCCTCCCTGGCTCTGGTCGTTCTTGTCACGCAGGGAGCTGATACCGCGGACCTGCGTGGCCGTGTCGTCCGTGTCGCTGCCCGAGGCGAAGAGCTGCCAGGACCATGCGCCGGCGTAGCCGTGCGTGTAGGCGTAGCTGTACTGCTTCGTGATGTCCATGCCCGCCCCACACACCTGGTTGAACTTCGCGATGACCAACGGCTTGTCCAGGCCGTAGTCGTTCATGGTGTGCTGCATGGGTAAGATGGTCTCGTCAGGAATGTTCGTGTTCTTTGGAATGTTCTTTATGAACATTTTCAGTTAGGAAACGCCTCTGAATCGGATGTAGCAACTAGATCATAATATCATCCCAAACGCCGTACATGTAAAAAGAGAAACGGCGCTCACACCTAACGTATAACGAAACGAGACAATTTGTTATTATGTAAGGTCGCACAAATTGGAAACGAACTGGATTGCGTCAAAGACTGACGTCTGTCGCTGTGGCAGTTGGGAGAAGCAAGCCTTCCTCGATGTGAGTTTCCGCTTCATTTGCTATGATCCTCTCGAGTGCTCTCATCGAAATCCCCATCTCTGCAACAAGTTTTTGTCTTGGTTCTCCGGACTTTATTCTGTCAAGCATTTTCAACTTGTCAGCTACAGAGAGGTTGATCCTTTTCTTTGGTGTGGCCATGTTGACAGAGTTTGAGCAAGGAATGACTGTCTTACACTTGTGAGAGTGAGAGAGTCTAGCCTGTGAACACTTCTCTCACCCTCTCGCGGCGTTGCTGCACTCACTGTGGCGGGAAGATTAGTTGTCAAAGTAGTCACTTGGTCTCACCTGACCCGCCATATAAGCGTGCTTGCCGTCATCAGACAGGACATATCGCTTCCTGAGTTTTTAGTCATACAAAGAAGGGACGGATTCCGTCCAAGGGGGTCTCCCGACATATAAGCAGACTCCGACATGCATGCCGACATATAGATGGACTCTACTGTACTTATCCCTTCAGGTTTACTGGAGGTCCTACAGACTTTATCCCTCCAGGTTTACTGGAGGTCCTACAGACTTTGTCTGTCTGTCTGTGTGTCTGTCAGTCCCGACTTAACGGCTGATTTCTCAAAAACTACTAGACGGATTTCCTTGACATTTTGCACACTTACTGGAAGTTAGGTCCGATTGAATGTATCAAATTTTCAGAATCGAGGTTTGAAAAGAAAGTGATTTTTTTAAGGTCGTAAACTTGAACCCCACCTCAAATGTCAGTTGACGGAATGGCGAAATGCATGGCCTAATGGCAGTGAATCGATATTAAACTTGGCAGAAATAGACCTTGTGTATTCTAAAATGTACAAGACCACTCAAATTTCATGAACTATCATCCAGTTTTCTACAATTTACAGTGCAAAATACGAACCAAGACGGTTTACGGCAAAGAACGTTATAAATACTTTACAAACACTCAGTCATACCAGTTCTCTAATGGCACATTTGGCAGAGCGTTGGACTCTTGGTCATGCGTGACCAGGTTCGATTCTGCGCTGACACTTTTTTTTCTCTCTCTTTTTTTTTTCGAGAGGTTGTGGGTTCGAACCCGACCTGGTTTTTTGTGCTTGTGTGTGTGTGTGTTTTTCCCCCTCTTTTCTCGAGAGGTTACGGGTTCGAACCTGATTAAAATTTAAAAAAATTTTATGCCAAAACCTGGAGGTTCAGCGCCAGCGGTTTTTATCCCTCCAGGTTTACTGGAGGTCCTACAGACTTTATCCCTCCAGGTTTACTGGAGGTCCTACAGACTTTATCCCTCCAGGTTTACTGGAGGTCCTACAGACTTTATCTGTCTGTCTGTCTGTCTGTCTGTCTGTCCCGACTCCACGGCTTATATCTCAAAAACTACTGGACGGATTTCCTTGACATTTTGCACACTAACTGGAAGTTAGGTCCGATTGAATGTATCAAATTTTCAGAATCGAGGCTTGATGAGAAAGTGGTTTTTTAAGGTCGTACACTCCAGAGCGCCTCCCCAAATACGTGATTCATGGAATGGCGAAATTGCGTAATGTTTGACGTCATCAACAACGTGACGTCATTTGCGAGTAGAATTTTGAGGATAATGGATTTGAGAACATTGGTGAAAGGATTTTTTACGATGCAAGTAGTCAATTGATCGAATGGCGACCCACTCTACAGCCACGCCCCTTTTCTCGCTGTATCTCGCGTGGTTATAATTGCTGGCGCCAAAATGGCTTCCGAATGAACGCTGATTCGTTGCATTGTATTCCGGACATCATTTGTGTCTCATTTTTGCCAGACAGTGAGAAGATTTCTCAGACTGTGATAGACAGGGGTATGAATAAATACCACTCAAGTTATTTAGACGAAATTAAGATCTATGAGCAAGCGGAATAAACGGTCGAGTTGACAGCTTGGTGCTTCAGATCAATGCGAAAAAATGAAGCTCCATGGCATATCGACTTTCTTTCCATCTTGACGCTGCTAAGCAGAAGATCAACCATCCTCATTGCTTGTGCAAAGCTGGGTAAGTGGTTTTTTTAAATAATCATTTATCTGTTACTTGTTTGATGGAGTAACCTAAGCTCGCATTCCAAAATTGTAGAACCTACTGTTGAAGTGTTGTGTATGGAGGCAAAAAGCTTGCGCAACTGTCCTTCGCACTGACTGTCCTATGCACGGACTGTCCTTTGCATTAACTGTCCTTCACACTGACTGTTCTATGCACTGACTGTCCGATGCACTGACTGTTCTATGCACTTTCACACTGACCAGTGCACAGAATGACCGGCACATGTCCGAAGCACTGGTGAGCGCGACAAAAACTTGGAGCGGACTGTTAGATCTTTACCCACTGTAGAAAGCGCACTTCCCCTCCTTTTCTGCGTGACTATCTCCTTGTCAGTGTGAAGGACAGTTAATGCAAAAGACGGTCAGTGCAAAGGACAGTCGGTGCATAGGACAGTCAGTGCGAAGGACAGTTGCGCAAGCTTTTTGGATCCACACACAACACTTCAAGAGTAGGTTCTACAATTTTGAAATGCGAGCTTAGGTTACTCCATCAAACACGTAACAGATAAATGAATAAAAAAACAACAACACTTACCCAGCCTTGCACGAGCAATGAGCAGTAATGTTCAATTTCTAATGCAGATCTGAGACTCACCCCCGCACAGACTCCTTTGCTTTTATTCAGCCGGTTGAGATTTAGCGGCTTGTGTGGCCACGGAAAAGAACGTTATTGTCGCGACCACACCCGCTGGGTGGGCCCTTACCCTCTCAGGCAGAGGGAGTCAGGAACTCAAACCCTTTTAAACAATTACTGACACACTTTTAGAAACAAGAATATATTTATTAACCCCACCCTCAGCGCCCCACAGAATGAGATGGGAACGGTGGGAAGGATGGTTGGTGATGATATCAGATAAACGAAGAATGCAACTTATGTAACTAACAATGACACCTCAAACAGTTCTATCCCACACATACACCTTCACCCTACCACATGTGAAACTACATTCTCCTTCACACGATAAATTAATCACATGTGACAATACACTATCACTTACCCCGAAAACCCAAAAATTATACCACAACAAACCACAGTCCACCCAAACCACCCCACAACAACAAGATAGTTGTCCAACCCGCGGCCGTTCTCACGCCGGCAACTTTCCCTTCAACCCAACATCTCTCACTGTCCACCACTGTCTCTTTCCCCGTCAACACGACATCTCCCACTGTCCAACACTGTCCCTTTCAAGTCAACCCAAAACCCCGTACGACCCGATCACTTCCTTTCTCGTGGCCTCCCTCTGCGTCAAGCCGCAGAACAGGGAACGATGGACACAAGGTGCCCACGACCGTCGGACCTCCCTTGGTCAGGTGACCTCCCGTCGATGAGTGCCCCTGGGACCCTTCGCTGTCGACAACAGCTATGAAGAGTAGTGGGGACCTTTAGGCGACGCCGACAGCAGTGAGGAACATCGAAGACTGGGGGTGGGGACGACAGTGATGCAGGACCTCGACGACTTGGTCGGTGCGGGTCGTAGAGCCATGCAAATTAAACAACATCCCAGGCCTAAACGGCCAGAATTAGTAACCATATCATAAATTGATTTAAATAATGCGCGGTGAAAACAACCAAAGCAATAATAACGAACGACAAAACCACTGTTATGCAATTCCAATCCTACCCAAACTTCCCACCCGCTTCTAAACCAACTAACTCACAACCTAGTGCAAACTTACACAACGACATTTACACACGACAAATACTCACATGGAAGAAACCCAGCCCTTCCCCTGGTGACGATGTCTGGCGGTCTATACCGAACAAAGACAATGTTGTCTTTATCTATTTTGGGCTGGCAGAAGCCACGCCACACTCTGGGGCAACACAAGTCGCGCCACTCCAGGCTAAAACCTGTTCATTGGCACCCGCCGCTCGAAACGGTCTTGCCAATCTATCTTTCTTCAAAAAACTGGCCAACCCCAGTGACGTCGACTCAAGCTTCTTTTATGACGTCATAATTTTCCCTAACCCAAAACAGAGAGAAAAAACAGAGACAAGAGATGCGCTATCACGCTGCAACTACACAAGTACATGAACGAGAACATTAACATTCAAAAACCGCAACCTGCTCGCGACATATCCCCCCCCTTAAAACAAAACTACCAGTTTTGTAACAAATCCGGAGCAGAGAAGGTTGCAGAGAACACCACAGACGGAGCTGAATGCTCGAACAACCCTAGGACATCCTGTTCAGGTATTTCGCATAACCCATTTACTTCCCAGGAACGACCCTCTGGTTGAAACCACGCCTGAACAGCAGACGTTCAACCCAGAGGAGAAATCCACTCTCCTGACTGAGCTACCAAACCTCCCTAGTCTAGGCGGACGCAGCTGTAATCCAGCCAGGCTCTCTTCATCTCTGGGAACTCTTCCTCGACACACGTCACAGGCGGCACAAAACTTCATCGCGTCCCAGCATAGGCCGGGCCAGTAAAACGTTTTCCACACCCTCTGCCTGGTTTTCCTGACCCCGAGGTGCCCATTCATAAGTGGACCATGAGCCCACCCCAGTACTTCCTGTCGCAGCTGCTTGGGCACAACTAGCTGACTGTACGACGCAGAGGAACTCGTAAAGACCCGGTAGTAGAGATTTTCTTTCTTAACAAAACTGACGGTGCCCTTCCTCGTGACCACTTGCTTCCCTGTCTGGGCGTTTTCACGCACCCTTTCCAAAGTCTCATCCTCAGACTGCATTCGAGCCACTTCTTCCGGCCCTGCCTGTCCGATCAACGGCTCTGATACCACGAGGGATTTACTTGGAACCTGCCTCAAGCGCTCCTGCGCCCTCGCCTCGATTTCACCCACTTCAGGGTCCTTGTTGTATACCGGGACCCTAACCACCTGGCCATCTTCCAACTCTACTTCGTTCCCTATGATGACCGGGAGCAAAGGTTTCTCCATGACGAGGCCTACAGCTTTTCCAGTGAAAAATGGCGAAACCATATCAACCACAGCTAGGTCACATGCCGTCTGGTAATTTGTGGAGGCCATCGTCACATACTGCTTCCTTCCAGTCAACGCGCTACTCGGGACAAGTTTCGAGTCGACTATAAGGGTATCTGCCCCCGTATCTCTCAGGGCAGGCACCTCAGCCCCGTTCAGCTGGACTATACATCGCGGTTCAAACGGTCTCCGGCAACACGACTTGCACAGCGAAGGCACCCTGCCTGAGACGACCTTCCCTGGGGAACTCGCGACCCTACCCACTGGTGACCTAACGACCATCCCCACTCTCTTGCAATCTTTCTTCAAATGCCCCTTTCGGAAACATCTGAAGCACAGCCCTTTCTCCTTAGCTTCTCGGATGCTACTCGGGGAGCTAGAGCCCTTACCCTCGTCTGCTTTCTCTTCTTCCCCTGAATCTCTTTTCGACGGGCTTGCATTAGTGGAGAAAATCTGGGACTTCTTCACCGATCTCTTAGCCTCAACTACTATGTCTGCGGCCTCAGCAGCTTCAACCACGCTCACTGGCTTCCGCTCCCTGACCTTGACCGCTAGATCGGAAGACAAGGTCTCCATCAACTGCTCCGTCACGATCACATCTACTAGATCCTGAGGATCATCGAAACTCTTGTTGGATAGACAAACCCACTTGTGAAAGTAGCTCTTGATTCTCACCACAAACTGGGCAAAGGACTCCCCTAACTCCTTCCTCGCCTCCCGGAACTTTCTCCTGTATCCTTCTGCCGTGAGGTTGAAACGTTTCAATAGGGCGTCCCGGAACCTATCATAGTTCCCCGCTTCTTCGGCTGGGAGTGTGAAATACAACGACCTAGCTGTACCTCTGAGCTGAGGTAAAATACGTGCTACCCACGTTTCCCTCTTCCACCCCTGAGTGTCAGCTATCTGCTCAAACTGGCTGAGATACTCATCAATGTTGTCACTTTCTTCTAATACCGGAATCTTCACTCCCTTAATAGTCTTTTCCTCCCTCTCTACTCTAGCTTTTTCTCTCTTCTCTTCTCTCTCTTCGCGGCGCTTCCGCTCCTCCTCCTCCTTCTTCTCCTTCTCCTCTTCTTTCTTCTCGGGACGCTTCCGCTCCTCCCTTTCTTCCTTACGCTGCTCTTCCTCCTTCTCCTCACGACGCTTCCGCTCCTCCTCCTCCTTCTTCTCCTTCGAGATCATCTCCTCTTCTTTCTTCTCGCGACGCTTCCGCTCCTCCCTTTCTTCCTTACGCTGCTCTTCCTCCTTCTCCTCACGACGCTTCCGCTCCTCCTCCTCCTTCTTCTCCTTCTCCTCTTCTTTCTTCTCGCGACGCTTCCGCTCCTCCCTTTCTTCCTTACGCTGCTCTTCCTCCTTCTCCTCACGACGCTTCCGCTCCTCCTCCTCCTCCTTCTTCTCCTTCTCCTCTTCTTTCTTCTCGCGACGCTTCCGCTCCTCCCTTTCTTCCTTACGCTGCTCTTCCTCCTTCTCCTCACGACGCTTCCGCTCCTCCTCCTCCTTCTCCTCACGACGCTTCCGCTCCTCCTCCTCCTTCTCCTCACGACGCTTCCGCTCCTCCTCCTCCTTCTCCTCACGACGCTTCCGCTCCTCCTCCTCCTTCTCCTCACGACGCTTCCGCTCCTCCTTTTCCATCTGCAACAACTGTAGAAACATGCCACTAGTGTCTACTCCAGGTGAGAGCAACCTTGGAATTTCCCCCTCGTTTTCGTCACCCTCCCCTGGAGGTACCCCCAACCCTGCTTCAGCTTGGCCGGGCGTGAGGTAACCGCCCCTCTGTCGCACCGAAAAGTCAAATGGCTTACCTCGACCGCGCCCCCTCCTCGACGGCGATGGTGACTCACTCATACCACGAGGTGTAGCTTCAACAAGTGGTCGAAGCACCCCTTCCCCCTGCCCATGCTCCACACGACCTTCCTCGGTCTGACTTGCCGCTGCTTTCTCCGCCATTGCCTTGGACCGGGTCAACATGGGCGCCGAACAGCCAAGACCTTACTGCTTTCAGAACACAAAACACCCTATCACCCTGAATTATACAACAAAACAAATAGAGTTCCTGAGCGAAATGAAATTTGGCATATCCCTAGACGAGCCCCCAATGTCGCGACCACACCCGCTGGGTGGGCCCTTACCCTCTCAGGCAGAGGGAGTCAGGAACTCAAACCCTTTTAAACAATTACTGACACACTTTTAGAAACAAGAATATATTCATTAACCCCACCCTCAGCGCCCCACAGAATGAGATGGGAACGGTGGGAAGGATGGTTGGTGATGATATCAGATAAACGAAGAATGCAACTTATGTAACTAACAATGACACCTCAAACAGTTCTATCCCACACACACACCTTCACCCTACCACATGTGAAACTACATTCTCCTTCACACGATAAATTAATCACATGTGACAATACACTATCACTTACCCCGAAAACCCAAAAATTATACCACAACAAACCACAGTCCACCCAAACCACCCCACAACAACAAGATAGTTGTCCAACCCGCGGCCGTTCTCACGCCGGCAACTTTCCCTTCAACCCAACATCTCTCACTGTCCACCACTGTCTCTTTCCCCGTCAACACGACATCTCCCACTGTCCAACACTGTCCCTTTCAAGTCAACCCAAAACCCCGTACGACCCGATCACTTCCTTTCTCGTGGCCTCCCTCTGCGTCAAGCCGCAGAACAGGGAACGATGGACACAAGGTGCCCACGACCGTCGGACCTCCCTTGGTCAGGTGACCTCCCGTCGATGAGTGCCCCTGGGACCCTTCGCTGTCGACAACAGCTATGAAGAGTAGTGGGGACCTTTAGGCGACGCCGACAGCAGTGAGGAACATCGAAGACTGGGGGTGGGGACGACAGTGATGCAGGACCTCGACGACTTGGTCGGTGCGGGTCGTAGAGCCATGCAAATTAAACAACATCCCAGGCCTAAACGGCCAGAATTAGTAACCATATCATAAATTGATTTAAATAATGCGCGGTGAAAACAACCAAAGCAATAATAACGAACGACAAAACCACTGTTATGCAATTCCAATCCTACCCAAACTTCCCACCCGCTTCTAAACCAACTAACTCACAACCTAGTGCAAACTTACACAACGACATTTACACACGACAAATACTCACATGGAAGAAACCCAGCCCTTCCCCTGGTGACGATGTCTGGCGGTCTATACCGAACAAAGACAATGTTGTCTTTATCTATTTTGGGCTGGCAGAAGCCACGCCACACTCTGGGGCAACACAAGTCGCGCCACTCCAGGCTAAAACCTGTTCATTGGCACCCGCCGCTCGAAACGGTCTTGCCAATCTATCTTTCTTAAAAAAACTGGCCAACCCCAGTGACGTCGACTCAAGCTTCTTTTATGACGTCATAATTTTCCCTAACCCAAAAACAGAGAGAAAAAACAGAGACAAGAGATGCGCTATCACGCTGCAACTACACAAGTACATGAACGAGAACATTAACATTCAAAAACCGCAACCTGCTCGCGACAGTTATAAATGCTTTACAAATACTCTGCCATATCAATTGTCTAATGGCTCAGCTGGTAGAGCGTTGGACTCTTGGTCATGCATGACCAGGTTCGATTCTGCGCTGAAACTTTTTACTCTCTCTTTTTTCGAGAGGTTGTGGGTTTCAACCCGACCTGGTTTTTGTGTTTGTATGTGTGTGTGTGTTTTTCCCCCCTCTTTTCTCGAGAGGTTGCGGGTTCGAACCCGATCTTTTTTAATTTTTTTTTAAATGCCAAAACCTGGAGGTTCAGCGCCAGCGGTTTTTATCTGTGTGTCTGTCTGTCTGTCTGTCTGTCTGTCCCGACTTAACGGCTTATATCTCAAAAACTACTGGACGGATTTCCTTGAGATTTTGCACACTTACTGGAAGTTAGGTCCGATTGAATGTATCAAATTTTCAGAATCGAGGCTTGAAGAAAAAGTGGTTTTTTAAGGTCTGACACTCCAGAGCGCCTCCCCAAATACTCGATTCATGGAATGGCGAAATTGCGTAATGTGTGACGTCATCAACAACGTGACGTCATTTGCGAGTAGAGTTTTGATAAGGATGAATTTTGAGAACATTGGTGAAAGGAAAAAGAAGGATTTTTTACGATGCAAGTAGTCAATTGATGGAATGGCGACCCACTCCACAGCCACGTCTCTTTCTCGCTGTATCTCGCGTGGTAACAGATGCGCAGACGGCAAAATGGCTTCCGAATGAACGCCAACTCGTTGCATTGTAATATTCTGGACAGCATTTGTGTCTAATTTTTGCCAGACAGTGAGAAGATTTCTCAGACTGTGATAGACAGGGGTATGAATAAATACTATTCATGTTATTTAGACGAAATTAAGATCTATTAGCAAGCGGAATAAACGGTGGAGGTGACAGCTCGGTGCTTCAGATCAATGTGGAAAAACTTAAGCAGCACATTATGTATCGACTTTCTTTCGATCTTGACGCTGCTAAGCAGAAGATGAACCATCCTCATTGCTCGTGCAAGGCTGGGTAAGTGTTGTTGGGATTTTAATCATGTATCTGTTACGTGTTTGATGGAGTGAGCTAAGCTCGTATTCCAAAATTTTATAACCTACACTTGAAGTGTTGTGTGTGGAGCCAAAAAGCTTCCGCAACTGTCCTTCGCACTGACTGTCCTATGCACGGACTGTCCTTTGCATTAACTGTCCTTCACAGTGACTGTTCTATGCACTGACTGTACGATGCACTGACTGTCCTATGCACTTTCACACTGACCAGTGCACAGAATGACCGGCATGTGTCCGAAGCACTGGTGAGCGCGACATGTCAGTGTGAAGGACAGTTAATGCAAAGGACGGTCAGTGCAAAGGACAGTCCGTGCATAGGACAGTCAGTGCGAAGGACAGTTGCGCAAGCTTTTTGGCTCCACACACAACACTTCAAGAGTAGGTTCTACAATTGTGGAATGCGAGCTTAGGTTACTCCATCAAATCAAACACATAACAGATAAATGATTAAAAAACAAAACACTTATACAGCCTTGCACGAGCAATGAGCAGTAATGTTAAATTTCAAATGCAGATCTGAGACTCACCCCCGCACAGACTCCTTTGCTTTTATTCAGCCGGTTGAGATTTAGCTGCTCGTGTGGCCACGGAAAAGAACGTTATAAATGCTTTACAAGCACTCCGCCACATCAATTCTCTCTCAGCTTGTAGAGCGTTAGACTCTTGGTCATGCATGACCTGGTTCGATTCTGCGCTGAAACTTTTTTTTCTCTCTTTTTTCGAGAGGTTGTGGGTTAAAACCCGACCTTTTTTGTTTTATGTTTTTGTGTGTGTGTGTGTGTGTGTGTGTGTGTGTTTCCCCCCTCTTTTCTCGAGAGCTTGCGGGTTCGAACCCGATTTAAAAAAATTAATTAATGCCAAAACCTGGAGGTTCAGCGCCAGCGGTTTTTATCTGTCTGTGTGTCTGTCTGTCTGTCCCGACTTAACGGCTGATTTCTCAAAAACTACTAGACGGATTTCCTTGACATTTTGCACACTTACTGGAAGTTAGGTCCGATTGAATGTATCAAATTTTCAGAATCGAGGTTTGAAAAGAAAAGGTCGTAAACTCGAAACCCCCCCCCACTAAAATGTCAATTGACGGAATGGCGAAATGCAAAATGTGTGGCGTGATCAATAACGTGACGTAATTTTATCTGTATGTCTGTCTGTCTGTCCCGACTTAACGGCTGATATCTGAAAAACTACGGGACGGATTTCCTTGACATTTTACACACTTACTGTAAGTTAGGTCCGATTGAATGTGTCAAATTTTCAGAATCGAGGTTTGAAAACAAAGTGATTTATTTAGGTCGTAAACTCGAAAATACCCCCCCTAAAATGTCAGTTGACGGAATGGCGAAATGCGTGGCCATTTAATGGCAGTGAATCAATATTAAACTTGGCAGAAATAGACCTTGAGTATCCTAAAATGTACAAGACCACTCAAATTTCATGAACTATCATCCATTTTTCTACAATTTACAGTGCAAAATACGAACCAAGGCGGTTTACGGAAAAGAACGTTATAAATGCTTTACAAACACTCATCCATATCAGTTCTCCAATGGCACATTTGGTGGAGCGTTGGACTCTTGGTCATGCGTGACCAGGTTCGATTCTTCGCTGAAACTTCTTTTCTCTCTCTTTTTTTTCGAGAGGTTGTGGGTTCGAACCCGACCTGGTTTTTTGTGTTTGTGTGTGTGTGTGTGTGTGTGTGTGTTTTCTCCCTCTTTTCTCGAGAGGTTGCGGGTGCAAACCCAATTTTCTTTTCTTTTGTCTTTTTTTAATGCCAAAACCTGGAGGTTCAGCGCCAGCGGTTTTTATCTGTCTGTCTGTGTGTCTGTCAGTCCTGACTTAACGGCTGATTTCTCAAAAACTATGGGACGGATTTCCTTGACATTTTGCACACTAATTACTGGAAGTTAGGTCTGATTGAATGTATCAAATTTTCAGAATCAAGGTTTGAAAAGAAAGTTATTTTTTTAAGGTTGTAAACTCGAAAACACCTCCCTAAAATGTCAATTGACGGAATGGCGAAATGCAAAATGTGTGACATGATCATTTGACGTCGAATAACGTGACGTAATTTTATCTGTATGTGTCTGTCAGTCCCGACTTAACAGCTGATATCTCAAAAACTGCTGGACGGATTTCCTTGACATTTTGCACACCTGTTGGAAGTTAGGTCCGATTGAATGTATCAAATTTTCAGAATCGAGGTTTGAAAACAAAGTGATTTTTTTTAGGTCGTAAACTCGAACCCCCCCCCCCCCCCCCCCCTCCCTCAAATGTCAATTGACGGAATGGCGAAATGCGTGGCCTAATGGCAGTGAATCGATATTAAACTTGGCAGAAATAGACCGTGAGTATCCTAAAATGTACAAGACCACTCAAATTTCATGAACTATCATCCAGTTTTCTACAATTTACAGTGCAAAATACGAACCAAGGCGGTTTACGGAAAAGGACGTAATAAATGCTTTACAAACACTCAGTCATACCAGTTCTCCAATACATTTGGTAGAGCGTTGGACTCTTGGTCATGCATGACCAGGTTCGATTCTGCGCTGAAACTTTTTTTTCTCTCTCTTTTTTTCGAGAGGTTGTGGGTTCGAACCCGACCTGGTTTTTGTGTTTGTGTGTGTGTGTGTTTCCCCCCCCCCCCCCCCCCCCCCCCCTCTTTTCTCGAGAGGTTGCGGGTTCGAACCCGATCTTTTTAAAAATATAATGCCAAAACCTGGAGGTTCAGCGCCAGCGGTTTTTATTGAGGACGAGGTGTTTTTGGAAGGGTAGTACGTACGTAAGCCAAGATTTGTGATCTTTTCATCCGCAATGATGAGTCGGAAATTATGATAAGCTTGGCAGCTCGTTTGTACAGTGATTTAATCTTGTTCAAGTGCACTACCATAGACTGATAGAGCCATCCCATACAACAGATGCCAAATTAATATGGGAATTTATGTGTGCGTGAAAAAAACATTGCGCATGCATCGGTGGTGACAAAATGCCTCAGGTTGGAGAGCAGGAAAATGTTCTTAGCAATAGTTTTGCATAAGGAATTGACATCAAAGACTATTACACAGAGAGACAGACAGAAAGAGAGAGATTTGCAACACGTGGGAATACGACATACAGAGACAAGAGAAAACGGGTGGTTACTGCAGGACTCGGCAGCTGTCAAAGGCTAAAATTAGGAGGACGAAGAAAAATAGTGACTATCGCGAAAACGTTTGATTTCATTATGGGCCAATATCTTGCCACAGTGTATGTATAACTATAAGACTCGATTAACGTGGGTGTGGTTATCAGGAGCCACACGCGATGTGAATACAAGTTACAACGCTGAGATTTGCACACTTTGGACAGTCCTCAATGCAAAAAGCTTCAGCGTGTTCCTCATGTCATGATGTGTTCCAACTAACAGCATAAGTAAGGAGTTAGTAGTTATAGCATACACGATATTTGCTTGTAGCAATGGTTCGTTAACTTCAGTCGAGATAGGACAAGTATTACTCAATGGATCGTGAGTATCTCCTCTCTAAATTCCTGCAGTCAAATTCGAATCATTCCGCGCGTCTGTGTCGTCTTCAATGAAAAGGTACAAACATACTAGGTTTTGTCTGTGTTCCAAGAAGAATAAAATACAGATTAACTTTAAATTATAATGTATCATAAAAAAGCACATTTACAACACATTAGAAGGTTACATGTTGACAAAAGTCCACGACAAACAACTTTGCCTGTGCCTAAGCGGTCGTGCACTTGTCAATGGCGGCTGACAACACAGGTAAACATTTGGTTGTCTCTAAGGTCTTCTTTCATCATTCGCCTGGGTGGCATAAGCAAGCGACTTTCATATTAGTGCAAATTGTATCAAGGATTGAAAACATACTGCTCTAAAGGTCATTTTTGCCGTCTATGGTGATTCTCAGGTGGAGTACAGTTTACCTGGGGAGGATTAGAGTCTTCGGCTAAGCCACGGAGGGTTTCTAGAACACTCATTATTGCCTCGGGTGTACTACTACCACGTGAATGCACATGTACCTTTCATTCTGTGGTAAGCAAAGTTCGTGAGTTGATGAAAGATTGTTCGGTTATCAGTTCCACGCACTGACTGACTGAGCCTTTGTTTTCGTAAACATCCCGCTAGAGTGTAAAGAGTAACCGCGAATTATTCCCTTCCGAAGGGAACTTTTGTCGGTTCTTGAAATGCAGTACGGCCAAGGTTTTGGATTTTTTTATCTCGTTTTAGTATTATGTGTTGCGAGGACTGAGACAACTTTTTCATTTTTGTTTCCCAAACTTGCCGATGAATGAAAGTGAATGCAACGTCACTGGAATTGAATCAAAGGAAGTCTCATCAGTGTATTTGCTCTGTGAGCTATGTTAATGTTATCATATTTACTTCAATCAAGAAATAGATATGTTTACTTAAAAGGAAAGTGTATCCTAATGTGACAGAATTCGTGTCACCAGACCATAAGACTATGCCAAATAGTTATCCTACCACTGTAAAGATGATAAGTGAATGAGAAATCTGATTAGTGCTGTTACAGTTTTTCACACAGAACAAAACATATTAGGTTGCAAAAGCAAAAGGGACGGAAATAAAGGATTGAATGAATTGTATCATGTATGTACTGTACCTGCAGATTGGAAATGATGGAGGATGTTACGGAAAGAAAGCATTGGGAGTGAGCGAGAGCTGGATAACCTGAGTGACATCCTCAGCGTTGTGTCCAACTTGCCACAGGGATCAAGACCATCTGGCATGGAGCGAGGAGTGGGAGACTTTGAGGACCACTTCAAGCCAGGAAGCTCCAGACCTCCTCACCATGGTCACAGGTATGATCTTTCTAGGGGATATCTGTTGCTTGTCCATCTCGCAGCATTTTTTGCTCATGTTCCTTATATCAGTTCCTCACCATCCTTGTAAAATGCCAAATCTTTGCTGACACCAGCAGCCCTTGCCTTGCCCAAGGTGTACTCATGTCTAGTTGTCTACTGTGAAATTGCTTTGTGTGTTTTCATGTCTATGCCATGCGTGCACATCATATTTAGTATTGGTTGCTTTTCTTTTCTCAGACAGTTTGTTTGTTGCACTCAGCTGCATTCTTTGGGTAGACTGGTTTAAAACACTGTTCATTTCCAAGCAGAATGATATGTGCATGGTCAGTGAAAAAGAATGTCTGAAATAGCAACAAAAAAAATGCCTTGACACCTTCGCACCTCACAGAGACATTGCAACCTAGAATCAATGGTATGATACTTTTTGACAAAATGAGTCATTCATGGCTGTGATTTGCATGTTGGTATGCCTTATGCAGAGCATGAATTTTTGCTGTTGAACAGACCCTGACCTAAGAGATGTGTCATGAACTAAGTAGAAATATTACTCTCTATGGTTTGAGATGGATCATGTATAACACAACTGATTTCCAACTGCCTTGAGTGTGTCAAGAGCAGTAAGATACTACATTGGGTTGTGTATCTGGTTTGTTTCCTGTGCACGCTCTGCTAAAAGAGATAAAGCTCTGTTCATTTAGTTTATGGTGCATTAAAAAGGGTGCCTTACTTATGTTTTCTTTTGCGTGTGAGCTTTGTATTGCATGTAGGATTACTGTCAGACCTTTCCTGTTGTTTACTCAACCTACATTGGCTGAGTTCTTTTAAGCATGCCAGAGACTTTGTATATAGCTTGTTCTCCTCCAGTCAACCCTTGTAAAGATGAACCATGAGCTTATTTTGCATGTGGCTGCATGTCCAACTGCAGCATTGATGACGTGTTTTCAACTG
Source organism: Theodoxus fluviatilis (assembly GCA_034096865.1). NCBI lineage: Eukaryota > Metazoa > Mollusca > Gastropoda > Cycloneritida > Neritidae > Theodoxus > Theodoxus fluviatilis. The sequence goes on from JAWQFJ010001580.1 coordinate 60,758, forward strand.
TGAACACTTTTCATCTGTATCAGTGAACACTTTTCTTCCACTGTTGCCTATTTCTTTACCTTCAAACTTGCTGTTTGCCAAACTGAAGAAGGGCTATGCCTGAAATGTTTGTTCTAATACTACAGCAGTGATTCCAACATCTCCCAGTAATCTTTGTGATCATTTTATGTTTTGTCATGCAATAGCTGTTGGGTATTCAGTACCTCTAGGAGCAACAGTTTACTCTAGAAGGGTACTAGTTTCCTTTTGTCAATGCATCAGTTTTATTCCCAGTCGGCTCTCTGCAATCAAGAGTGGGCCATTGGATTCTCTTTATTGGTCCTCCATGCACTAGAGTACCATCTCGTGTGGTTGTGAAGTCCTGTGTCCATCTTTCTCATGAGGAGCAGCTTCATGGACACACACACACACACACACACACACACACACACACACACACACACACACACACACACACACACACACACACTCACTCAAACACATATACACACACTCACTCAAACACACACACACACACTCAAACACACACACATGTACACACACACACACACACACACACACACACACACACACACACACACACACACACACACACACACACACACACTCAAACACATCACACACACACACACACACACACACACACACACACACACACACACACTCACTCAAACACACACACGTGTACACACACACACACACACACACACACACACACACACACACACACACACACTGGTACACACTCACACACATGTATGTTCACACAGGCGCACATGCAGATTTTATGTAATTTCTCTCTCTGTTGCTGCAATTGTTCTTGCTCAAATGTTCACTGCACACACATTAATGTCTTGTTGCACTTTGTTTTGTTTTCCTGCTGCCAGTGTCCCAGCTCAAGCATGGGGCGGTGCATCTCCTCGACCACCAGTCGGAAACTCGGATGGAACTTACAGTATGGATGAAGGTCATGACCGTGCTCCCTCCCCCTCCACGGCTGCCAGAGCAGCAAGCAGAGCCCAGAGTCGTCCACGAACCTCCACCCAGGAGGAGCGCAACCTCCAGCGCCACTCCTTTGACCGAGAATCAACGCCAGCTGGTGAGTCTCGGAATGGACTCAGCCAGCACTCCTCCTACCCCGAGGCCAACTCCTCCTTTGTTTCCAAGGCAGAGGATGGCACTCCCATCTTCAGTGTGGATGTTAGGATACCACGCTATGGTTCCCATGTGAGTAGCTTTTGCTATCTCATTTTTAAAAAGTATTTGCAGTCTCGTGAAAAAAGGTTTTTTTCTTGTATTTTGGAGAGACTTATAATGCCAGTTTGGAAAAGGAAAGGTTGACAAGCATACTGATAAATGTTTAAGAATACAGATGACTCTACTTCATGTGGTTTGCACAGTTTACTTGTAAAACCATGTTTTTAAACAGTAATGGTAGCAATGAATGATCAAAATGAGGGGGGATTGATAGCTCCATTGGCCCATGGCAAGTGGAAGCAAAATGATGTGTTGAAAATGATCTGCAATCCAGTTTTCTGCTCATAATCATGTTTGATTTTTGCCATTTTCTTCCCTTTTCCTAAATATTTTGCTACCAAACTGCATTGTAAAGCTTTGGTTGCACTCTTCTGCTGGAATTCTAGATGAGCTACGACTCCATGATGCAGCAGCTGGACAGGGATGATCCTTTCAGTGGGAACTATGTTTCCTCTGGGAAGCAAAAACAGGAGCCCAAAACTGTCAAGCACCGGCCAAACTCAGACGCTGTTGCAGCTCCTAGCAAACTGCCAAGGGTGAAATCACAACAGGACCCCCTCAAGTCTGAAGTGAAGAAGATCAAGAAGAAGAAAAAGAAGAATAAAGGAACTGACTCCCTTAATAGCACAGCAACATTCATCATTGACCATGGGCTGCAGGACCAGACAGGGGCTCTGTCCAGCACCGAAGCCCTCATCCAGGAGGACGGCGCCTCTGTCAAAAGCAACAGGACATTCACCAAGGAGCTCTCGCAGTCCCGCCAGCGCCTGCTCAGTGAGATCCACAGCGAAGTCGGCCCGCTGCAAAGCAGCCAGACCTCCAACTTACTCGGGCAGAAGAGGCTGAAATTCTCCAAGAAAATAAAGGTTTCAGGAGGGATGGACCAGAAACAGCGGCGCACGATCCTTGTACAGGTATTGAAGGATGGAGATTTTCTGTACAAGTGTGTTTTTTCTGAGTGGACATGTAGAACATCGATTCAGATTTTATCGCACAGGTTGACTCCAGCATTTTATCATGGAGTTTTATCCATCAGTGCATGAGACTTTGCAAAGCTTAAACCTGATAAAAAGTAACTGGTTAGAAGATTTAAAAGGTGTATGAAAAAGAATGAAAGGGGGAGAGAAAGATTAAATGAAAGAAAAAACAACTTGAAATGTAGTAGAAAGGTCTTATGAAAAAGAAATGATTTTTAAAGAAACAAAGAAGGAATGAATCTGTCACCAAAAATCCAGTCTGAAAAGGAGAATGGGTAGCATTACTAAGGATTCTACATAAAAGGTACCCATGATCTTGAATAGCAGGTTTAACTGTAATGTATAATAGTGCTTTTGAGATGTCTGCTTCTATTCAGTGTCCTTCTGTGGGTTCAGGGTCAGAATAGACCCACCACGTCTCCCTACGTGATTCGTAAGAGGTGAATAACTAGGGACATCGTAATTTGATTTGCATTTACTCTAAACTGTTCCAGTGATCTTTGTGCTTAGTGGCCTTACATAGCCTACAAAGGCTAATAGGCAGTAAAACGACATCCATCCATCCATCCATTCTATTCAGTGGCTGAATGCTTTCGCGAGAGTCATTTTTCTTATATTTTAATAGACTGTAATTACAACACTGGTTTTAAAGTTTTTCTTCTCATACTTTAGGACTACCATTGCTAAACGTTCGCCTCGGAAAGAAAATGCTACTCACTGCGTAGCTTTCGGCCACAGTCCCGCAGCCTTCTTCAGCGCATACTTTGTTTCATGTTTTTTACATCTGATGTAGTTAACTCAAGCATGTATGGCTGGCTGAGAAATTGTGCTTGTCATTTCAGAGTGTGATTGCTGATTACATAGCCAGTGAAATCTTCATGAGAGAGTGCAACAAATTTGAGCCTGACAGGAAATCCATGTAAGTAACATTCCAGCATTGCCATATGGTCACATTTACTGTATCAGTGTATTCTAATGATTTCAACTGTGACTCAAATGTGGTGCCTGGAACATAACCCACCAAATTAGGTTCCACAATTCTGTATAAACTGCCACAACTTATTAGCGTTTGACTGTAAACATCCAGTCTCTGTCTGTGACTATACATGATGTCAGACACCAGCAAAGGATTAATCATGTCTGCTAATGACAACAAAGTACAGCATAACATATGAAAAATGATTAATCCAGCAGCTGCTTTACATGGTAGGATCTGAGAAAAATTTTATGATATGGGTCACTGAGGCAATGTGCCAAAGAAGAAAAAAATCATCTTCAAAAGAGCTTCCTCAACACCATACTTACCATTGATATGTAGATTACCAGCTCCTGGCAGCCCCATACCCAGCCTCACCGTCTGCATGAGTGCATAGTCCCCAGGGAGCGGAGTTGGTGCTGGTACCTGACTGTGCGTCTTAAATGTCTGTCACTATGTTTGTTGTGAGGGACCAGTGAGGATTGATCAAGATGCCCAGTGATCAGGGGGTAAAGTGTAAAGCGGTTTGAGACCCAGACAAAGGGTGTAAGTGGTTATATAAAACCACACCTTTTTACCTTCTTTTTTTTTAAACTTGCCTTTCAAAACCCCATCTTTTGACGGGTGAATTTTAGGCGAGCAAGCTTTGGAGTTATATAATGTGCACAGTGCAGTGCCGTGGTTCAATCCCTGGGACAGGAGAAAACTGGATTGTTGAATTCTTAAAATAATTTGAGGACCTGTGCCTTGCAGTGCCATTGTCAGTGTGATGTCTTTGCCTGCAGAAGCATGTGTGTGTGTGGGAGGCCTCGTGACCGGCACAAACTGACAAATGCCAGCAACCCCAAGAATGATGGTGGAAAGCACATCTGGCACACCCACACCCACACCAGGCAGATTCCCTGCGACAGCTTCGGTGACATCCACTTCCAAGGCTTTGGTCACTTAGCCAGAAACTCGCCTGTGAGTGGTGCTGCTGGCAGACAGTGGCTTTCGGAGTTCTGTGCTTTGTGATTCTTTATTACAGCATGTCATTGCAATCATCCACACTGCTTGTTGTACTTTGTCTGCTCTCTCTTGTCCTACACCTACTCCTGCTTCTGATCATCGTACATTTCAACACATCCTCGTGCACCTCAGTCTTCTTCTATTCACCCTTTCTCCTCTCCCTCCTTTTTCTATTCTCTCTCTCCTCCTCCTTTTAAAATGTTTTCCCCCATCTCTTCATTCCTCCTTCTCCTCTTACCTATAAAAAAATTCCCTTTGCGAAAGCTTCCAGAGATGGGCCACACTAGTGGACTTGTCCGAAGAGAGGGAGGTGAGAAAGATGTCAAGCTGGTGGGCTACAACATCTGATTGGCTGCATTTTTACAAGTAAAAAAAAAAGATTCTGTTGTTATTATGTGTGTGATTCACAGCGAATTCACTGCGGTTTAACGACCAAGATCGCTTGCAATCAGATGTGGCCCTCCAGTTTGTGTGGCCTGCCAGCTGTGCAGTCTATCCCACACCCCTCTCCTCTAGTGTGGCCCTTCTCTGGACTCTTCCCCCCCCCCCCCCCCCCCCCCCCGCATCCCTTTTATTCTCTTTCTTCTCTTCCCTAATCTCCTATAATCTCCCTTGCCTGCTTTTTGTTCACCATCTTCACCTCTGCCCTTTCCACATCTTTTAGCCTCTGCCACTGGTGCTTCTCTGTTTCCTACTTGGTGCAGCATTTGGGATATTTGCCATATTGCAGCTTTGATGATCTGATATTTACCCCTCAGTTGTGGTGTGATTGCCTCACAGCGGTCATTGTCATTGAAATTATCACTGATGAAAGTGTTTGTATCATGAACTTGAAGCATTGAATGCTATGTGCTTCTGACCATTTGTGTAGACTACTTTCTACCTGGTGCTGTGCAAAATTCAGTTGTTTGTTCAAATGGATTGCCACCTGGCATTCCCCCTTTCCATGGCACATCAAGTGTCTGGCTTCCGAGGTGGTTCACTCATCTGAGCCAGGCACCTAGGAGCTTGTGTTGCCTCTCCTGACATCTAGGGCCTGTTGCACCCCAAACAATTGTGTTTCTTTCCATCTTGTCACAATGAGCCTCTCTATTGTGAGATGGTCCCCCTGAGCTACATGATGCTACATGGCTTCTATCATGTAACTCTGTTGTGTCTCTCCAGAGCTCTTTTCTGATTGGTTGATTGATGGCTGCACCACTGCTTCAAAGTCAGCAAATAGACTGCTGGCTATTTGAGGGAGCAAGCTTATTTTGATGCACGCATGATCTGCTTTGTGCTTCGTCACTTCATTGCATGATGGGCAGTGGGCTTCATGGGCAGTGGGCTTAATGGGCATTGGGCTTCATGGGCAGTGGGCTTCATGGGCATTGGGCTTGATGGGCAGTGGGCTTGATGGGCATTGGGCTTGATGGGCAGTGGGCTTGATGGGCAGTGGGCTTGATGGGCAGTGGGCTTGATGGGCAGTGGGCTTGATGGGCATTGGGCTTGATGGGCAGTGGGCTTGATGGGCAGTGGGCTTGATGGGCAGTGGGCTTCATGGGCATTGGGCTTGATGGGCATTGGGCTTGATGGGCAGTGGGCTTGATGGGCAGTGGGCTTGATGGGCAGTGGGCTTGATGGGCATTGGGCTTGATGGGCAGTGGGCTTGATGGGCAGTGGGCTTGATGGGCAGTGGGCTTCATGGGCATTGGGCTTGATGGGCATTGGGCTTGATGGGCAGTGGGCTTGATGGGCAGTGGGCTTGATGGGCAGTGGGCTTGATGGGCAGTGGGCTTGATGGGCATTGGGCTTGATGGGCAGTGGGCTTGATGGGCAGTGGGCTTGATGGGCATTGGGCTTGATGGGCATTGGGCTTGATGGGCATTGGGCTTGATGGGCATTGGGCTTGATGGGCAGTGGGCTTGATGGGCAGTGGGCTTGATGGGCATTGGGCTTGATGGGCAGTGGGCTTGATGGGCATTGGGCTGGTGAAACAACTATTAGAGGTGGTCTTAGGTTACAATTTGTGATTATCTGAGGGTACTGTGGCTATGGGGTGGTGTACATGAGGATCAAAAGGTGGTTATGGAAACCACAGCACATTTATGCTATTACAGTATTAGTTGCCCCCATGAGCAGTTCACAAGACTGAGCTGAGAGTTTATGTAACTTGTGTTGCTTCAGCTGCTTTTTTTCAACATGTTAAAGGAATTGTCACTCTTTTTGCCTTAGATATTATTAGTTTGAATTCTTAAATATTGAACAATGAGAGGTGTTTAAAAATGCTAAAAACTAGAGGTTTTTATATGGTGGTTATCACAGACATCTGTCTGAGCCTCAGCAAACTGAGCTAGTTGTTAGGAAAGCATCAGTAAAAATACTCCAGAATATGACCTCCCCGCTGTGCTGATGCCTTGCCAACTTTTTGTCATTCAGATGATATGTGGTTGATGTGATGCCTCGGTAAGACTAAGAGCAGACGACATTTCGCTGACTGCCAAGGCAGATGCAGCCTAACTAATGTCACATGGACCTTTCTCCGTGGCCTTGCCCACCTCCGATATTCTTACCCGGATCACAAGCACACCTGCACAATGGTGGTGAAGAAATTAACCCACACTTGCTAATACAGTTTTAAATAATGTAATGGGCATAACACTCCTAGCAGGATGTTGACAGATGCTTTGATGTAGTTGAGTCATGTTGCTGTTGTTGTTGTTGTATGCGTTAAGGCACAAGACCAACTGAGAGCTGTTGCCATTGGCGACTGGCGTTTACCAAGGGGAGAGCACTCTCGTTTATTGTTTGCAATGTAGCTCCACAACTACAAGCTCACTGTCTACAGTAGTCATTATGCAGCCAAGTGGGTAATATTATGTTCAGTGAGTAGAAGTTTATAGATTGATGGCAGCCAAATGAAACTGCTCATCCACCTTTGATGTTAAATGGAAACTACAATTGGTCAGGGAATGACTGCACTAACTGCATACCAATGGCATGACCAAATGATAACTGTAAAACTAGTCGTGTGTATCTTGAGGTTCCGTCTATCATAAATAATCAGCTTTCCATCCCATCAATGTGATGATATTGCAGTATCTCATGTAGCTAATGGTCTGCTTTGTCTGCTCTCTTCTCTGATGTGTTCCTCTCTCCTCTGGCTGTGCTCCCAGGTGAGGAACAACTTCATATGAGACTGGCCTCTTCTAAGCCTTCATTCTCCCCTGTAGTACTTGTTTTTCCACCACCTGACATTACTGCCAGTCTACCCCATCTGCTATGCTATGACCAGGATTGTGTCAAACACTTGTTTCTTTGCAAGGAGCTTGCCCCTTTGTGCCACAAGGAAAATGTTTATAGAAAACTATACTGCAGACAAGTAATGCTGCTTGCTCCCAATTGGATCCCAACAAAGCTACAGGCAGATTTCCCCCCTAATCCCCCTGTCACAACAAAAACGTGTGTCTAATCATAGAGTGCTTGTCAATCTATGAATAAATCTGGAAAACCCTACAAGTGACGTTCGATCTACACAGTCCGTTGGTCGATCTACAAATAGAATGCTTCTTATCCTTTCAGTCTACCCGGAATTTCCCAATCTGTCCGTAAATCAACATTTGAACACACAATTTTTGTAACAAAAACCATCCCCTGTATTTATAGATATCGGGAAAATTGTCCGTCAATATGAATAGACCTGGGAAACCACTGTGATCTAATTGTAAAAAGACATGAACCAACTGTCCAATCAGCATGGCGCAGCAAGCTTTTGGTGCGAAATGACATCAGATCTATTGGTATCATCTAATGAAAGTATCGGTAAATTCTCTTTGTTTAGATAGACACACGTTTTTTGTTGCAATACCCCCTAATAGTTCAAATAATTTGCTTTTAAGTAATTGTTTTCTCACTCAGTCGCAATCATTTTAAATGAGCAGGTTGTAAGCTTAATTTCTCCTTTGACAGTTGTTGATATTAACTCAAAACAACTGGACAAACTATGGGCAGAACAAGTTCTGATTTGATATTACAGGACACCTATCTCAAGTTTCATATTCAACGAGCATGCATCAGTATTGTTTTGTGAACTTTCATGTGAACATGCTGTGTATCTCTCTAGTACGTCCGTCTGGAGAGCACTACAGAGATGGATAAGGTATGGACCATTCTGACAGACCTTTGGCAACTGCCCATCCCTAAGCTGCTCATCTCTGTGACTGGTGGTGCCAAGCGCTTCGAGCTCAAGCCCCGCCTCCGAGCCATCCTCAAGCAAGGCCTGGTCCATGCGGCAGCCAGCACAGGTGAGTGTAGTTCTCCCTGCCATGATCTGGTGCTGAGATGCTTTAGAACCTTGCTCCACCCACCTTCGTGTTGATGTACAGAATCACCTGCAGTCTGGTTCTACCTCTTCGGTGACACAAACATGTTCTGTTTTGTTCAGTCCTATTACTGACATTTGGAATTCTCTACTGTCTGGTTCCACCACATCTCAATGCATTTCGCTATGTCATATCGCATCCCAGTACATCCCATCACACTACAGTGTAATCTTTCCTCATCATCTTACATTGCAAGTGTGCTGCACAGGTTATTGCAGGCTACTTGCTGTGCGTACATGTGTCTGGATCATCCCATTGCATCCCATCATATCCTGTCACACTACAGTGCAATCTCCCCTCATCATCTTACATTGCAAGTGTGCTGCACAGGTTATTGCAAGCTACTTGCTGTGCGTACAGGTGCCTGGATCATCACAGGGGGCACGGCCACAGGCGTGATGGAATTTGTGGGGGAGGCAGTGCAGGAGTACCTGGACACAGGGGGAGAGGCCAGCCAGAACAAGATCATTGCCCTTGGCATTGCCACGTGGGGAGGCGTGGCCAACAAGGAGGCCCTGGATGGAGACGGGGTGAGTTGGTGAATCCCTCTTGACTCAATGCCAGTACTCTGCATTGCTCTGCCATTAGCTGCTGCTGCTGCTGCTGCTCATGATGATGATGATGATGATGATGATGATGATGATGATGAAAAACCTACTTGAAT
>JAWQFJ010001580.1:75000-80740 GCA_034096865.1 Theodoxus fluviatilis
GTTTTCAGTTCATTCATATCATAACAACAGTGGAGATGAACTTTGTTACAGTACCATGGTATCATAATCCCCTAGACAACAATATGAGCCAAACTTAATAAGATGACATGGGCGTGTAACAACACACAGACACAGACACACACACACACACACACACACACACACACACACACACACACACACACACACATTCACACACACACACACACACACACACACACACACACACACACACACACACACACACACACACACACACACACACACACACACACACACACACACACACAGACAAACACAGACACAGACAGAGACACACACACACAGACACACACACACACACACAGACACACACACACACACACACGCACACACACACACACATGCACACACACACATGCACACACACACACACACACACACACACACACACACACACACACACACACACACACACACACACACACACACACACACACACACACACATTCACACACACACACACACACACACACACACACACACAGACACACACACACACACACACACACATACACACACACACACACACACACAGACACAGACACCCCCCCCCCCCCCCCCCCCACACACACACACACATTCACACACACATAGACACACACACACACACATACACACACACGCACACACACACACACACACACACACACACTGGTGGAAAGAAGGGATGTAGATGACGTTGGACCAACGTAGTTTTACAGACAAGACACGAAGAGATGAGACGGTGACCAGTGAGGGATCTGACAAAACTTGACAGAGCAAAACAGTGAGAAATTCAATTATTGACTATTAATGCGTGGTTGTCATATCCTTCTCAGTCAGGACAACTACTATGAGCCCCCCAACTTTGACGAAGAGATGAAGAAGAAAGCACGAACCATGTTTGTCTGGAAGGATTCTGATGATGCCATTGACAAGAAAATTGCAGAGTGCTTGAGGCAGCTCAAGAAAACTTTGAGACGGCGTCATCTGGTAAGTCAAGCATATCTTGCATCAATGAATGAAATTCATGTATTTATCAACTTCTTGTTTCCATTGGTAAACCTTGGCAGTTTGCAGATTGCTTTTTTCTGAAATGATATGTAATTTCATGTTTTTGTGGGTTTTCCATAACCTGTAATAAGAAATTGCGCTTTCTGCTCTGTTCTTTTCTTCAAAAACTAGAACTTTAAATGTTTTTTATGTCAAATCTTCATGAATGTATTGATCACACACCATGTCTCCAGTTATCTGTTCTACATGTCGTTCATGCCATCCATGCATTGAAGAGAAGCAAATTCTGGACCCCTAAAATTTGATCAGAAATGGACGAAGTCTTGCCCACAGAAATTAACTCTTTCAACATGAAGCAACATTCAGCTAACTTGCTATTGCATGTTCTGTCAATCGCAGTGGCAGGAATTCAGTACCACTGCCAGGGTACTCATATAGTGCTTCATGCAGTCATTAAATAGGCTGACAGATTGGAAATTTTTAATCATTTTGTTGCAAAACAATGGTCCACTAGGCTAAACTAGCTTTGCTTCGGTTTTTTTTCTCCTCCAAAAGTCGGACACCCCAATAAATCTTCAGGTGCAATGCATGAGAAGAGAGGGCATGTTCTTTATTTGGATAGTTTGCTATTGATGAGAGAAAGTATTATGGAACTGTGAGATAATGAGAAAAGTAAACTTTGCAGGAAATGTGTGAGTGCTCTTCACTTTATCTGCAGTGAAGACTGATTTTCACCATCCAATGACGATAGAATTAGTTGGCCTTAAACACTTGAAAGGTCAATGAATATGTTCTTAAGGTTAATTGCTGCATTGATCTCTGGTGACGACCTTGTTCTTTGCAGCTGAACATCTTCCAGCTGAATGAGGCAGACTCTGTGAAGGACATTGACAGAGCCATCCTGTATGCTCTTCTCAAAGGTAAGACACCAAGCCCCACGGATAGTGTCCTGGAATATAGTGATGTAATTCATAATGATGGCAATACTTGAAAAGCATTTTTTCTGAAACCACTGACAGTTTTGCAGGTAGTAAGTTTGATGGGAAAAGGGACTTCTGTAGAATGAACTGTTTTAAGAGTATGGGCAGATGTGTGAATGATGGGAGAGATTTTACACTTATTTTGTCAATTTTAATGTAGGAAGGGATGAGACGGAGGAGGTGAGGATGGGTGGTGGTTGTGGGGATTGGGTGGGGGAAGTTGTTCTATTGTCATTGGTGATTGGTTTATGTTGCTTTGCCCTGCCTTTATTCTTTATGATGATGGCTGGTTTGTGATTGTACAGCCAACAAGAACAACTGCTACAGCCAGCTGTGTCTAGCCCTGGCCTGGGACAGGTGTGACATCGCACGTCAGGAGATCTTCACAGTGGAGAACAGGTCCAAATGGAATGTGAGTCACTTCCCTTGTTTGTTTGTTTTTTTGTTTGTTTTGTGTGTGTGTGTTTTTTTTTATTTTTTTGTTTTTGTTTGTTTTTTTTTTGGGGGGGGGGGAAGGGGGGGGGGGGGGGGCACACACTATTGCTGAGAATAGAAAGAAAAAAAAGAAACCTGTCTGCACTTTATTATGCATGTCAGTATTTGTACATATGTTCTATACTGACTCATCTTTTTCAGCATCATGTACATACCATTATAAAAGCTATATTGTTGCAATTCTCCATCAGGTCTTGATATTTTGTGTGTGCAGAAAAATGAATATGACAATGTAAGATCCTTTTGTTTGACTCCTCTGTTCACTTTTTACTGCAATTATACAGTTTTCCTTCCATACTGACCAGTAGACAAACCAGTGATATATGACCCTTTGACCTCGAAAAAGAATTAGCATAATTATTACCCACACGTGCCAGCCTGCATCGGCCAATCCGATTGCCTAAACCCAGCAGACAGGCCGTGGCAAGGGAGATAACTCCCCAATGCCTCGCGCCTGCCTGTGTATATAAGGCTGCAGGCAGCACGTTCCCTCACTTTTGACAATTTTCGAAACTGTACATTTCGCTGGTACTTCTGCTACTGGGATTACCTCGGGGTTACGTTGTGTGACTTAAGGAGTTAGCTGTTCCTTCGCTGGGAGCTTGAGGGAAGTATTGCGGTGCGCCGCTGTTTGGCGTCTGTTTGGCGCTTGTGTGTGTTTACGTTTTGAATATTTTTGTTCGCCTGGTCCTTTTGAGTGCACGCGCCCTGTTCTGTTGCGTTGGCGTGTTGTGCCTTTTTCAGGCGAGCGTCGACTTGCGAGTGTTCTTGCTTCGCTTGTCTTTGCGTTGGTTTGTGGCTGTGTGTTCGCTTTTCTCGGCGTCGGTGCTGTAATTCACCGTCTGCCTGTCATGGCGGATTTTCCCCACGCGTGTCGTGTTACTAGCGTGCGGGATATTGCAGTCGACTCAACTGGGGCAGCGAGGTCGGGGGCAGGGGGGACGACGCGCTCTTTACGAACGCGCGCGTCTACCCTTTCCTTCTGCTTCGTCCTCCAGGCGTAGGTCTACTTCGCGTGCTTCCGTGTCTGTGCCTGTGTCGGCAGGCAGAGAGGCGGAAGTTCCTTTTTCGCATACGGATGTTGCGGTTTCCACCACGCAGTCTATTGCGACGGTCGCCTCTGTGACTGAGCCGACGGTTGCTTTCTCTGTGGGTGGGAGTGAGCCCTCGGGGTTTTTCGGCTCTCGGCCCCCCTCCCCTGGCTTTGTCTCCCCCGTGTCAGTGGAACAGGAGTATTCTGATATCTCCTCTCCCGCTGGGTCGGTTGTTTCTCGTCGGTCAGACCGCGAGCTGTGTTTTGGTTTCAGTCCTCCACGTCACGCATCCGGAGTGTCGGGCCAGCCTGGTCAGGCTGCGGATTACCTTGGCCGGAATTGTGGTTCCTGTCCCCTTGCTCCTGAGCAGGGGTGCGAGCAGGTTGGCTCGGACTGGTACGTATCAGGCGGTCAGTGGTGGCCAGTTCCCGCGTCTTTGGATAGTGACGCGATGCGGCATTCTGACGGAAGGCGGTCCCGCGCTCCCCACGGGTCGAGCACTGCGGTCAGACCACGGCAGAGCGTACCTCCCGGCCAATCAGCAGACACTGCTTGGTCCGGTGAGCACCCTGCCCACCTTCCTGTCTGTTCCCCTGTACCCCGACCCTGTGCTCCCGTCCGGTCGAGCAGGGCGGCGCGGCATTCTGACGGAAGGCGGTCCCGCGCTCCCCACGGGTCGAGCACTGCGGTCAGACCACGGCAGAGCGTACCTCCCGGCCAATCAGCAGACACTGCTTGGTCCGGTGAGCACCCTGCCCACCTTCCTGTCTGTCCCCTGTCCCGACCCTGTGCTCCGTCGGTCGAGCAGGCGGCGCGGCATTCTGATGGAAGGCGGTCCCGCGCTCCCCACGGGTCGAGCACTGCGGTCAGACCACGGCAGAGCGTACCTCCCGGCCAATCAGCAGACACTGCTTGGTCCGGTGAGCACCCTGCCCACCTTCCTGTCTGTTCCCCTGTGCCCCGACCCTGTGCTCCCGTCAGGTCGAGCAGGGCGGAGCGGCACCCCCATCGCGCTCCCGCAAGGTCGAGCTCTGCGGTGGGGCCTAGGCAGAGCGCTACTCCCAGCCATTCAGTCGACGCTGTTTGGTTCGGTGAGCGCGCCGCCTCCCTTCCCGTGCACTCCCCTGTGCCCTGCCCCCGCGCTCCCGCCAGGGCGAGCAGGGCGGAGTGGCGCCCTTACCTCGCTCTCGTAAGGTCGATCTCGGCGGTGGGGTCACGGCAGAGCGTGGCTCCCAGCCATTCAGCAAGCACTGCTTGGTCTGGTGATCATGCCGCCCTCCTTTCTGTGCACTCCCATGGGCCCCGGCCCCGCGCTTCCGTATGGTCAAGCGGACCAGTGCGGCGCGGTCATGGGTCTGTTTTCTCCTCTGGCTCCGCGGTCGTCGACTGTGTTTCTCTCTGCGGGGAGGCGAGTCTAGGATGACCGGATCAGAGCCCAGCGAGTTGGCACGATTGGTTCTCGGACCCTGGTTCCACTGCGGGTGCGGAAGAGGGGTGGGACGTTGGGTCGGTTGACCAAAGCTCCTATCTTTCTCTGTCTGTGGACTCTTTCGGTGAGGAACCGTTTGGCGCGGCTGTGATTCCGCCCTTTCAGGTGCGCAATCCCAGTCTTCTGCCGCGCAGACTTTGTTCTTCTCCTACGCAGGCACACGCTCTGCAACGGGCTTATGCCGTGTGGCATCGACAAGTTCACGACAGCGCTATTCTGAGGGTGGTGCAGGACGGATATAAAATTCCGTTCAGGACTCCTCCGCGTCTGTCACTTGAGCCTCTCGCTTTTCCTAAACCCTTTCACCCTGAGAAGGTGAAGGTGTTGGACGAGGAGGTCGCTTCTCTGCTGGTCAAGCAGGTTGTTCAGGAGGTGTCTCTTGCCTCACCGGGGTTTTACTCCAGAATTTTCGCGGTTGCGAAACATTCCGGTGGGTTTCGCCCGGTTCTAGACCTCTCGCGGTTGAACAAGTCTGTTCGCGAGATGCCTTTTAAGATGGAGTCTTCCAGGTCGGTGCGTGATGCAATTCGCCCCGGCGATTGTGCCACGTCATTGGATCTGCAGGATGCGTACTTCCATGTCTCGATGCACCCGGACATGTGGAAGTATCTGCGTTTCGTCTGGGGAGACCGGGTTTTTCAATTCGTTTCCCTGCCTTTCGGTCTGTCTACTGCCCCTTTCATTTTCACCAAGGTCACCAAACAGTT
>JAWQFJ010001580.1:80762-140762 GCA_034096865.1 Theodoxus fluviatilis
TTATGTTTTCCCATCCTGATTTTTATTAAAGAGTCTGAGATAGATCTAAATCACTGATTGGTGTTAGGGAGGTAACAATGTCTCAGAAGCCAAGTTGGAGAGAGTGATCTCTCTTGACAGTAAAGTGTCATGGTTGACACCATTCAAAATTCACGTGCTGAGGTGATCAAGATGAGTTCCCAAACAATGCAAGGCTTAATTTTTTTAATTAACAACATTTTTAATAACATTATTGAAGACAATTTGTATATAAAGGCATACTCTAAAACTGTATTTTTGCTTTTGTGAATTTAGTCCATAGTTTGTGATATAGACAGTTTAGATCTGCTGTCCTTTAAAAAGGACGCTAGGACTGAATGGCCAGAGGTTTTTTATGTATGGTTTGGATGTGTTTCAGATTCACTGTGAACGATGTTATTGATATGCTGGATGATGATGACTCATTTCAAAGAGCTGACATCTTTCTTGGCCCTCCTGATGTTGATGTATTGACTAATGAGGATAGTGGTGATGAAGATGTGTGCCATCAACAACCTGTCCGGACGACAACCGACTGCCAATGCTACCACTACAATCGTGTCACGAAGTGGAAGAAGTACACTGGCAGAGGAGAACAGTGGTGGTGATGGAGATGTTCCTGATCAAGAGTCGTCTGAAGACGAGGCCCAAGCTTACTCAGACGATGACGGAGATGAACCTGATGACTATGACGATCCTGATTTTGAACCAGATGATGAACAACCCACAACATCAGCAGCAACACGTCAAAGCCGACCAAAAAAAAAGAGAAGCCAGCCAGCTTCCAAGCACAGTAAGACAAAGAGGAGGAGGCGTGCAAATACTCCAGCACCGCAGCCTGAAAGAACCTGGAAACAGGCTGATCTATCAGGAAGGCAGACAGAAGGATCAGTTTTCTTGGAATTCGCCTCCCTCAGATGCATCCAATCTCCCTCAGAATCCATTAGGAATATTTGAACTCTTCTACGATGATGAGATCATTCAGCGTATCAAAGAGAACTCTGAAAAGTATGCCAAATCAAAAGGAAATCATTCTTTCAAGGTCACAGATGACGACATTCGGACCTTCCTCGGGATTCTGCTTGTAAGTGGCTATGCCTCAGTTCCACAACGCAAGATGTTTTGGTTGAACGACGAAGATGTACATAACACAGCCATTGCCTCAGCCATGACAAGAGACAGATTTGATGAAATCCTTAAGTACTGTCACATTAGTGACAACGACAACCTCGATGCTGGTGATAAGATGGCCAAAATCAGGCCATTAATTACCATGATCAATGAGAGATGCCTCATGTACTTAAAAAAATCATGAAGCAACAGCACTTGAGCATCGATGAAAGCATGATCCCGTACTATGGAAGACACGGCGCGAAGCATCAGAGGAAAAACAGGAGTGCTTGGGGTTAGATGGAACGACAACAGCGTCGTCAACATTGTCTCAAATGCAGCAGGAGTCAACCCTCTGCAGTCAGCCTCCCGATGGTCAAGGGCAGAGAAAAAACGTGTCAAGATCCCGCAGCCCTTCCTGATCAAGCATTATAACAAGACGATGGGCGGTTGCGACAGGATGGACCAGAACATTGACAAGTACAGTGTCTCCATAAGATCCAAGAAATGGTGGTTTGCCAACTTCAGCTTCTGTCTAGACCTGTGTGTGCAGCAGACGTGGCACATGTACAGGGCAACACCTGCCTCAGAGTCCATGCAGATGGATCTCCTGGTAGTTCGGCGTTCCATCGCCCACGTCTACCTCAAGAGGTCACAAGCTGCTGCCCGCCTTGAGCCCCCCAACCACCCTGTTGGACGTGTCGCAAAGCTGGACAGAATAGTTCCACCAGCAATCAGATATGATGGCTCGGATCACCTGGTGGAGCACATCCCCAACCAGAGAAGATGCGCACAGTGTGGCAAAAAGGTCAAACAAATCTGCCTGAAGTGCGATGTCCCACTGCACCGAAAGTACTGTTTTGTGGCATTTCGTACTCCTGTGTAATGTGTGATTGACAACTTGAACTCTCACAATGAAAGTGAAGTGCTGTGACATGCTGTGTAAAATCGTTGAAAGCAACTTTGTTTGCCCAGATTGTTCACATTAGCAGGATAACAGGATGGCATTGGTTCAGAAGATTATTTTGTTTGTTTTTGTTTTATTTATTTTTCTCTCGAATTTTCAAATGGACAGTTGATCCATTACTTTGCATTGTTAATAAACCAAAAGTTCAAAACTTCTTTAAAAGCAAGTGTTTGTGGTAATAAATTTCATTAAAATGTCGTAGAAACATGTTCCTTTCACTATTGTGCATGCACAAAAAACCTCTACCCTCTCGATCCTAGCGTCCTTTTTAAAGGACGCTTGAAATAAATGCTGTAGACACAAGAAAAAGTTCAAAAATAAAAAAATAAATGCATATTCAGTCTTAGCATTTTATTTGCTATTGGGAAAAAATAAAAAAGTAAAAATTTAAAATCTCGGCATAAATGGGTTAATACGCAAAAAGGTAAAACTTTATGAAAGACCTCCTCCGAGCCCGTTTCGCCGATCGCTTTGCTTTTTGGCATCGGCCCAGAGGACGGATGGGAAAGGGTAGTAGGGTATTTTTGTGACCAAATTTGACTTTGAAGTGACTTTTTTAGGTCCTCGCAAGTTTCAGTCGGCCTTCGTCCTATGATCGCATTTTTGGTGAACCAACTTGGATCATATATATACGTTATCGTTTCGCTATGATGTCATGTGAGTCAGTAGACGAGGGGATAGAGCGGGGGACTGGGAACACTCAAAAGTCCTAATGTCGTTGGGTTCGAGCCCCGGAAAGGTTTTATTTTTTAAATTATTTTAATCCACTTTTCAACATGTAACAGTACTTACTCTTCTTTTATTATCAATGTGTTTGGTATTTCCAAGTCAGTCTGAGTTTGTATGTAAACATGCTATAAAATATTCATACATCAGCAGTGCGTAGCACGGGTACCCGCTAGTTGTTCATAATCTACACGAGGTTTTATTCATTTACCATGCTTTTGGCGGTAAAATTGTGTTACCAGTCAAAAGCAACATAATCCTTCTCGAGATTGATTCATTTCTGATAATCTGGTAAGCTGTCTGAAAGACGCGAAAACTGAAGATAGTTGTATTATAAACACAGCCAAAGGCAGTTTTGAGGACAACAATGTATTTATAATCTTTCCTGGTGTCGCTGAGGTCCGCGCGTCAGCTATAAATAGAAGTGCGCGAAGCTTGGCTGGGCTCGTATTAACTCTCTCGCTGACGCTGTGCGTTCACCTCTTTCCGTGTGAAAAATCCCCCAACCCACCCAATCAAATAGCTCATTGCATTCATCAACTAACCAATGAGAAAGCTCTCTTTATTACCTTGTGACGTAGCAGGTCTAACATTCAGCTACTCGCGTTAGCTTCAAGGTACCTTTCAGTTAAATTGACGCTGTGCAACTCCGATAGATAGTGTGCCTAACTGCTAGCTAGTTACCTTGCAACTAGTCACTAACTGACACTAATTTAGCTGGCAGGTAGCCATCTGTTGAGCAACCGGCCCCTGGAATATAGTGATATAATTCATAATTATGACAATGCTTGAAAAGCAATTTTGCTGAAACCACTGACAGTTTTGCAGGTAGTAAGTTTGATGGGAAAAGGGACTTCTGTAGAATGAACTGTTTTAAGAGTATGGGCAGATGTGTGAATGATGGGAGAGATTTTACACTTATTTTGTCAATTTTAATGGAGGAAGGGATGAGACGGAGGAGGTGAGGATGGGTGGTGGTTGTGGGGATTGGGTGGGGGAAGTTGTTCTATTGTCATTGGTGATTGGTTTATGTTGCTTTGCCCTGCCTTTGTTCTTTATGATGAGGGCTGGTTTGTGATTGTACAGCCAACAAGAACAACTGCTACAGCCAGCTGTGTCTGGCCCTGGCCTGGAACAGGTGTGACATCGCACGTCAGGAGATCTTCACAGTGGAGAACAGGTCCAAATGGAATGTGAGTCACTTCCCTTGTTTGTTTGTTTTTTTGGTTGTTTTGTGTGTGTGTTTATGTTTTTTGTTTTTCTGTTGTTGTTGTTGTTTTTTTTGTTTGTTTGTTGTTGTTTTTTTTTGGGGGGGGGCACACACTATTGCTGAGAATAGAAAGAAAAAAAAGAAACATGTCTGCACTTTATTATGCATGTCAGTATTGTACATATGTTCTATACTGACTCATCTTTTTCAGCATCATGTACATACCATTATAAAAGCTATATTGTTGCAATTCTCCATCAGGTCTTGATATTTTGTGTGTGCAGAAAAATGAATATGACAATGTGAGGTCCTTTTGTTTGACTCCTCTGTTCACTTTTTACTGCAATTGTACAGTACATACTGCATCCTCATAATAAAGGTGTCATCTCTATATGAATCTTTGACCCATGTTTGTGTCTTTCAGCCTGTGGATCTCTATGACTCCATGTTCACGGCCTTAGTGCAGAACAGACCTGACTTCGTGAAACTCTTCCTGGACAATGGTGTTGATCTCAAAAAGTTCCTCACCATCACGACGCTGTGGAAACTCTATAATAAAGTGAGTGCATAGTGTATGTGACTGCCATGACCATGATGATGGTGATAATAATGACAGCAGTGGTAGTGGAGATGGTGGTGGCAGTGTTGGTGGTGGTGATGGTGATTATTTAGTTTATTGGTAATGTATTGAAATGATGATGATGATGATGATGATGATGATGATGATGATGATGATGATGATGATGATGATGATGATGATTTCTGAACTGATTAATGATAAGGTTTAAACTTATAATGGTCTGGCAAATGCTTTCATTTTGTAAGAGATGTTTCTCTGTTCAGTAACTGAATACATCTTACAGGTATTAATGAGATATTGAATCAAGGTGTAGGAATAGAGATCAAGCACAGAGACTGGATTTTTTAAGATGTGTGATCAGTTAAATCAAAGACACTACCTAACGGGACCGCCAGCTTCGCCGAATTGTGCAAGAAGTAGTAATTCGCGGGAACATCACTTTCGGTGAGCCACTATTTTACAATAGCTGCGCTGTTCGCTCTCTGATGAAAGCTCACTAACTTATAATATTAATTTGTCAGTCTGAAGAATACTTCTTGATGACAAGTACAGCACCTAAACTTTTGCAATAAAACTAACGGCAATACTGAAAAATCACCCGTACATTTCCACACTGGTCTGGCAAATGTAAACAAATTGATCGACTATGAATTCTTGCTTCATTATGCTCAAAGTGTCTTTGATTACGAAAGTAATACACTACTTTCTTTAAATCTTTGAATTGATTAAATGCAGATACACATGAAAGACATTACTATGTGAAAACACAATTATTACTAGTCCACTGTAGCTTTAATTCTACCGGAAGTGATGTTCCCACGAATGTCAAAACGTCCCGAGAGACCAGATTACAAATTGCGTCAAAACTGCAGAAGCTGGCGGACCCGTTAGATAGTGTCTTTGGTTAAATGTAGATGTGGCATTGGGGTCTTTGAGAACATTGAACCCAGTTTTTATTTAGCTAATTTCTGCATTGATTGCAAACAATCTACTTATCAATTTATTTATTTGGGGGGGGGGGGGGGGGGGGGGGGGCAGATACTTTAGAGTACTTAATAGTATTTTTAACTATAGACAGTTTATTCATTTAAATAATTTTTCTAATGCAGACAGTGACAGATCAGAGGTCAACTCAAGCAGAAATCGTTCGATACCTCATCTCCTCTGTCAAGGTATGTGATAAAAGGCAAAGATGGAACCAGGTTGGATCCTGCATGTGTGTATGTGGGTGTGTTTGTGTATGTGTTTGTATATGTGTGTTTGTGTATGTATGTGTGCATGTGTGTATGTATGTGTGTGTGCAAGTGTGCAGGCAGTGCATGCATGAATGCAGGTGAGGATGTGTGTGTGCATGCAGTTTTATTCCCCATGTGACTTTGATTTCCATGTGATTTAAATTGTCTTCCATAATATGTACATTTATTTAAGAGCTCTGTGGAAAGAGTTTTTTCCTGCCGAGAGACAAAAAAGTATTCTGTAGTTGTGGCTTTGCTGTCTTCTGCCCCTGCTTCTCGTACTCCTGAGCTTGCCTTTGCTTCTCCTCTTGCTTATGCTTTCAGTCTGTGTGTTCCTTGTCATGCTGTGAATCTTCCTGCTACTGATCCTCACACACTACCCCCTCCTGCCGCCGCTGCTGCTGCTGTTTGTGTTCTGCTATCTGATGCTCTTTCTACAGTTCTTCATCCTCCTACACAGGATCAGACTCCTTGTTCTCTTCTCCATCTGCTTCAGAGTCAGCTGCTCCTGTTCTTCAGACTCTTCCAACAGAGGCTTTCTCTCTAGCAGAACTTTGATCTTTCTGCCTGAATCATGGCGTCTTCAGCAAGTGATCTTCTGCTCCTATTGCTCCTGCCTCACCTCTTGTTCCTTGTCTTTGCTTCTGCTCTCCTCCAACCCCTTTGATTATGCTCTCCTCGTGTGTGTGTGTGTGTGTGTGTGTGTGTGTGTGTGTGTGTGTGTGTGTGTGTGTGAGTGAGTGTGTGTGCATGTGTTTGTGTGTGTGTGTGTGTGTGTGTGTGTGTGTGTGTGTGCAAGAGCTAAGTGCAAGATACTGATCTGTAGAAACAGCACAGACAGAAATCACAGATGTCATGGCCACACGAGTGGACTCATTCAAAGAGAGGGGTTTGAGAAAGACAGCCCAGCTGGCAGGAAACAAACTTGCAGGCACAACATCTGATTGGCTGCTTTTAACAAGTTTTTTTCAAATTGTCAGAGTATTTTGTCATTCTATGTAAGAATCACTTCAAATTCACTGAGAATTAACCAACCAAGATCGCTTGCCAGTCAGATGCTGTTGCTTGCTAGCTTGTATGTCCCACCAGCTTGGCCGTCTTTCCACACCCCTCTCCTCAGATGAGTTCACTAGTGTGGCCCATTTTTGGAAGCTTTTCCGATTTTCTTTAAAAAAATTGCTTGTTTAAATTAAAAAACAAATAAAAATGGCAGCACAAATTTTGGACTGAGTCATTTTCAGGTGCAACACACATGCCTCCCCTCCGACCTTCTCACCCATATTCCATTGAGAGAACTGTCCTTTCTAGATTCATTTTTATACATGAATACAAGTAACACCCCCCCACCCCCACCCCCCCAACCCCCACCCCAACAAAATGCCTTCTTGTGCTATTTCTACATATCAAGGTCACTAGCAGTAAGATGCTTTTGGAATACCAATGTGTAAGCATGAACTATTTTTTACCTTCTGAGTCAAAGAGTGTTTGTTTTTTCATGTATCTGTTGTTGGTGTGGCTGGTTGGTAATTAGTACTTATGACTGGAGAGCAAGATGTGATCCCAGATAATCCAAGAAATATGTGGATACTATGCAGGGCTCCATGGATGACAGCCTGAGATTAATTTCATGTGCAGACTGTGCATTGAATATGCAAATGCAGAGAAACATTGAAGTCAAGTCTTTAATGTATACATACTTTAAAAAAACCCTGATGTTGCCTTTGTAACCGAGTGGACGGGGAAACGAAATATGGAAATAGGGAGAGGTTGAAAAGGGGATAGGTTCGATATGTTTGGAAAAAACAAATAGGAATAGGCTTTCACAGTATTAAAATTTAATCTGATACTAACACGGTTATACAAAAGCATGATGGCAGACTAAAATAAACCAAGACAACATATTAGTCAGAGTATCAAAACCATAAAAACTAAAATGGGAAAATTAGACATAAATGCCAGCATCAAATAATGGAATAGTCCAGACAGTTTATGGCATTGACAGTTTGACTTGTGACATCAGAAAAAGGAGGGGGAAAAGGCCAAAAGAGAAATGGTAATGACTTCGTGACCAAAACGGGAATGATCATGCTAAACTCCATCTGGCAACCGTGAATGGGTCACCAGTATGCCATTTGAATACAGCCCGATAACTCTAAATTCCACCTGACAACCAAGCCAACCAGTAGGTTATCCATGGAGAATAACACCTACAAATTAGCAACCAATAGCCCATGAATGTCATGCTATCATGCCTATTCGTGTACAGGAGCAACTTAAGTTGTAGAATACTCTGACTCATCATTAGGTGACCAAGCACATGTATCTCCAAATACATCTCCATCCAAGGCTTACACTCTGACACAATTATCTGGTTACTGGCAGTGATGGCCACTAACAACACAGCAACAGACTGTCAGATCCAACTTCCCATATAGTCATAGTACCAAACTATCCTGACTACATAGAAAACATAGCCTTATCATAAAGCCCTAGATGGTGGGTGTCTAGGGAGGGAAGGCAAGGGGAAAAGGGTGGTTGGTGCGTGATTACAGAATGCAGTGGCACAATCCAGACAGCATAAATCATTGCAAAATGAAAGAGCAAAATATTCTCTAAGACATAAGTCCGTTAGATACTGAAACAGAGAGAAGTTGCACAGAAATCCTTCATTATTTATAAAAGAACATTGTAAGAGGGCTTGAAGAACATTTGAAGCAAGGGATTCCCTCAGTTACCAGTAACTTTCAATAGAACAATGAAAGCTGGTTTTAACAGAACTGGACTCTTAACTGCCAACTAAGAAAGCAACTAGAAAACAATATTTCACCACAGTTGGGAAAGGAAACTCTCTCTCTTCCTCTGACTCAAAATCAGTTACAGGATGGCTGACAGATAGCTTAACAATCTCCCGGTCAGCTTCATCATTAATTACAATAATTACTAGAAAATTACAAACCAAATGATTTTCCAACATACCTCATTCACATGGTCAGTTTAATGATGTCATGGATGACGTCAGACGGAAAGAGTGCCTTGATTTTCACATAGAAAAAAAAGAAGCAAAGAGATCCTCATCCAAAAAATAGCCCTTGGAGCCAAGCAGGCTCCTTCACCAGTGCAGAGAAAGTCTGCACGCGACCATGCCTTGAATAAGCCCTGGGATCAGAGTTCACACCACTCGAGTGCATGGGGCATGCGGCACGGGGCACAGGCGGCGAAAACAGCGGAGGGCGAGAACATCGCAACGGGAAAGGGGTGGGGCGAAGAAAGGGTAGAAGCCAGCACGTGGGCGGGAAATCGGAGAGCCGAAGCTCGACATCCCAGCTCGTCTGAGTCCTGCAAGACTGCAGAAAGTGGCACGGGGAGCACGTGCTTGACGGCGCTTGGCACGGGGAAATAATTATACCTGACAACAATTTTTAGTTTACTCATGCTAAAACTAAACTAAAAGAACATAACTGGTGATGGGTCACAATGGCACAAGAGTGCACCTTGTCACACCTGAAAAAGATATTTACTTTTTGCAGCAAACTTGGGGAGCATATTTCTGCAGCCGAGACACGGAGTTCGCTCAGAGTGATCCTCAACTGCTCCTGATGATTGGCAAGGTTTTCGCTCACCTCATGCATGACAGGGCCTTCAACATGTATGATGGTGAGTAGCATTAGCCTTCCCTCTTGGTGACACTAGATGTGTGGCACTTTTATGCAGCATTTTTGTCATGACTACTACTTACTTTATGAAGCTTCCACCACATGATAACACAGTTGTATGTCTACTGCCTCTTTGTAGGCAGTAGTTATGTGTGCTTAATTATGCAGAAAATTGGGGGTTGGGGGGGGGGGGGGGGGGGGGGATGATCATACAACATTAAAGTTTTGTAAGTTCAGGGAAGTTATTAACTGTTTCATCTTTCTAGATGGTAAACAAATGTTGTGTTGTGGAGTCCTTAAATATAAATTGTTAACCTTGTGGACTTTCTCTGAAACTGGAACATGACGATGCCATGACCTCTCTGGTGGAAATGAAGGTCAAACTCTCAAATGTGACTTTTTCTCCCAGAGAGCTTGACCCATGGGTTTGAAGCTTTCCATGATGACCGATTATGAAGACTAGCATACACAGGCTACATTTCAGGCTTTTCAGATTTTTCAGGTTTTTTGGGGTCAGTTATCCATACTTTTTAGAGGATTCAGGTTTTTTTAAAAAGGAGACTGGTTTTCCGAGTATGGAAATGAAGGCCCCCAAAGGCAAGATCTACACAGAGTGATCAACCCAAGAGTGCTTGAGTCAAACCCTGCAGGAGCCATCCCAGCCATTATGTGGACCAAAATGGGGATCCGAAGAAAAAACTGGCGTCACAACCATTTTGTTGCATGTTTTCCGAAGCGACCTGAAGCTAGATGTTCCCAGTCCACTAATCAGGCTCACAATGCAAGAGGTGAGAAGAGAAAAGCTGTTGACATAAGAGACTTCCTTTCCCCCCCCCAAAAAAAAAGTCAAGTTAGAAGAGAATCCATGGCTTCATGCCAAGTGCTGCAGGCTTTCCACTAAAATTGCCAGTTCCTGTACTTCTCCAGCAAGTCCATTAAAGTTGTCGGTGAAACAAGTAAGTGGTAGTCCGGCCTCCTAGTCCTGTGCTTCGCCGCTGCAATATTGCATACCCGAAAAAAAGTTCAGGCTTTTTTTGGTTACCCACTTTTAATCCCTGATAGATGTCTTTTATTATCTGACTGTCTGCTAATCAGCTGCTCTTAAAGCTCCATCAAACACTCAAACCTGTGCTGTGCTGAGGAGGCTAATTGTGAGTGAGCTAAAGTAAAGCTGGGTGAATGTTTGAGTGAGTTGACGAAGCGTTGGCTGTGAGCTTTGTTGTGGCATCTCTTGGACTAATAAAAACCATCACCACCACTACCAACTTCATTCCCTCCCATTCTCCCATACCATCTGTCATGCCCCACCCCCACCCCTCCTTTCATAGCTTAGGAGATTATTCCCTCACAGACACACTATCATCTTCCTAGCACAAGTCTGTCAGACTGTAACATCTCAAGTTAAGCAGTGACTCTATTGTGCTGTGGTAACTTTTCTATTCATTGTACTTGTTGAATATAAAAGTTTTTAAAACTGTCTTCCACCAGCACTATGATTGTGTTCTTGTTTTAATGATGATGGTTTGATTGTTTTATATTTATAGATCCAACATTTGAGCTGAAAACCTTGCCAAAGAGGAAAAGTATGCGTTGGGAAGGAATCCGACAGACACTGAAGTTGCAATCACACCTCTCCCAAAGCAGTACCAGAGGTTGGTATTGCTGATTTCAACTAGAGGAGGAAGAAAAGGAGGGTGAGAAGGAAAACAGGGTATGAGGAAGAGGAGAAAGGAAACAATGAATGAGGTTTATATCCAAAAGGAGGAAGAAAGAATTAAAAGGAGAAAAGGGTGATATACAGAAAGAGAGAAGGTGAGAAGAGATACTAAAGTAGGAGTATTTGCTAGGGGTAGGAGGTTTAGGTGAAGATTGTTACTTATGTGTCTTTCTCTCTCTTTCTGACTCTGTCTGTCTGTCTGTCTGTCTGTCTGTCTGTCTGTCTGTCTGTCTGTCTGTCTGTCTGTCTGTCTGTATGTCTGTCTGTCTGTCTGTCTGTCTGTCTGTCTGTCTGTCTGTCTGTCTGTCTGTCTCTCTCTCTCTCTCTCTCTCTCTCTCTCTCTCTCTCTCTCTCTCTCTCTCTCTCTCTCTCTCTCTCACACACACACACACACACACACACACACACACACACATCACCCTAGTAACACCATAGGCTTGTTCAGGAGTACTCAGCACTGCATGAGCGCTTCATGTTGGCAATTGAGCGCTCTTTGCCACTCCTGAACGCCTCAGATTTTGTGCAGCGCTTCACTTGTTAAAGGGGAGGTAAATCTTCTGCACCCCATGTTGTGTTGATAGATGCTAAGAAAGTGTTTTCTTTGCCACAGACATCATTTATGCACGTTTAAATGTATTCTGCATGAATAAAGTCCACTACTGTGTCATCCTTACTTGCCATTACTCGCGCATACAGGGCACTTGGGGCAAATAAAGCCCGTTCCGGTCCCAAAATGATGTTTCTGAGGGTTATTTTACGCATCGACGGCCAGTGCGGGATCGAAGACGCCATTTTGAAATGATGCAAAATCGTCTGCATCATCTCGAATCGGTGATTCACAGTGCTGCTCAGCGCTGAGTGAATCACGCCCCAAAATTGCCGTTCAGGAGTGAATCACATGCAGCGCTTTGAATCGCTGCGCCTCCTGAACAAGCCTCATGTCTCTTTGAAAATCATGTTTTAGAAGTGTGATATCTCTATGGCCATGCAAAATATTGCCCTTTTTTCATCCCTTTGTCTCCATTCTCTGCTGTGTTTACAATGCTTTTCAGGCTGAATTTCCTTCAGGACTTTCTCACAGTATCTTGGTGATTTCTTGAGATTTTGTTGAAGACATGGGGAGATAGATTACTGTAATGCAACAGATATGCCAGTTGGGAGGTCCTGAAAGAGGAAATTACCCCCTAAAAATCAAAGTGCATAAAAAGGCAACAGGGAGTGGAATGTTAACTGGAAGATCCTGAGTATGGATCTATACCTGCAATATGTGGGCTTTATAGTGACTAATGTTCACTTGAAGTTGAAGAATTTTCAGAAAGAATTTGAAGCACAGGTAAAAAAGATGTGCTTTAATCCTCCCAACCTTTCTTAAGTGTTTAACATTGTAGAACAGAGTATCTGATTGAAATGCACTGACGCTTTGTTTATTTTGAGGCAGCCATAAGATCTTTCATTCAAATAGTATGCTGTACACTGATCTGAGAAAGTTTGAGATCTTGGCCAAGTTTTGTATAACATGGTTTAGTACTACATCTTTGTAAGTTAATCATGTGACATGCTTGCTGTGTGTGCAGCTCTCAGAGACAGGCAGGGCAGGCAATGGCATTTGTTGTTATCCTTGTTGTAGCTTTGAGTCTGAGAGGTTCAGGTGAGCAAACAGCATTCTTGATTGACCCTTTGTGATTAAAAGTATCTTGTTGAGGTTCTCTTCCAATTCTCATTGGTGATGCACAGTAACACTCGACACTGCAACAATCATTTATGACAGATTTAGAGATCTAATTATTCTCCAGTTTAGATGATGCTACATGAATAACCTATTCCAAGAATTCTTTTGTCACACTCCGCATGTAACTAACAGTGTTGTTAGTGATTGTTTTTTGGAACTTGCACTACATTTAATGATTTACTTCACTTGGTTACATCTGTAATACTGCACTTTATCAAAAGTTACATATGTGACTCTCCATCCCAAAATGAGTCGGTCCAATACCTTGGTCAATTTTGAGATTTTACTGCCATCAGATAGTACTATGAATTAGCTTCAAAATGATACAAGATTATTATGATATGTGCAGTGCTCGCTGCTTTATGAGCACTTGGAGAAATGGCAACACAAAGTGGGGATTTTGATAAAATGGCATGCAAACTTTGTGCATCTTTGTGCATAGCAATCACCCAATTGTGATTAAGCTACATCCTACAAATGGAAAGAAAACCTTTCAAAAACTAATAGAATTCTCACTGACATGTGCAGGAAGGATTCCCTATTATATTCATACAAAAATAGAACGCTGATCCTCTCTCTGGAAGTGCCACGGCAGTCAATTGAAAAGGAGGGGTATTACGCAATCAGATCGATTTCTTATGCAAGGAAGATGACAGTACCTTTCAAAAACAACGATTTGGAGGTGTAGTTGAAGTCTGAAATCCTCACAGTGTATGTAGCAATGGTTCTGCTTGCTGAGTACACAAAAATCCACCTGATGACCCCCTTCGATGAAAATCCAGCTGTATCACGATTCGATCTAAGTATCAGACAGACTCATTTAGGGATGGAGGGTCATATATGTCAAATTTTACATGGAATTAACAACACAGCAAGTCATTTGATGCCCCCACATCAGCCGGAACCCATTTTAAACATGTACCATATCAACAGTATACTTTCCTAGTGGTTACATCTGGCATGTTTGCAAATCTCTCCACGAGTAAAATTCTTTTAACTATATGTACAAATGATTTCTAAGGAGGACATGATACATAAAATAAATAATTACAATAGAGAGACTACTTGCAGGATTTATGAGTAAGATTCTTGAACATATAAAACTAAGAGAACAGGGGGAAACTAGTATTCTCCCTGCACACTTACCACTGGTTGCAGTGTGAATGGTTTGGCTAATGCAGTCCGAGGTCTTGATACTTGTAACCCCAGTCCAGATGCCCCCAAACCTCAGGCTTATTATTGAGGTCAGCTGTGGCTGTGCTGCTGAATGAAGTGCCCATTGTGAGTGGGAGTCTTTACCAGGAGAGCTGGCATCTTGTAGATCTATATGTCCTGATTTTTCAGTCTCTGGGCTGGCATGATGTCTACAGAATGAACAGTTTGGCACCCTGCCAACAGAATGAGCAGTTTGGCACTCTGCCAACAGAATGAACAAGTTGCTATTTTGTCTACAGAATGAACAGTTTACCACTTTGCCTACAGAATGACCAGTTTGGCACTCTGCCTACAAAATGAAGAGTTTGGCACTCTGCCAACAGAATGAGCAGTTTGGCACTCTGCCAACAGAACGAACAATTTGCTATTTTGTCTACAGAAGTTTGGCACTTTGCCCACAGAATGGACAGTTTACCACTTTGCCTACAGAATGACCAGTTTGCCATTCTGCCTACAGAATGAAGAGTTTGGCACTCTGCTTACAGAATGAACAGTTTGGCACTCTGCCTACATAATGAACAGTTTGGCACTCTGTCTACAGAATGAACAGTTTGGCACTTTGCCACATTTTTTTAATCGAGTGACCTGTGCCTCAATGTGGACACTCCACTTTGGATATTTTGTGTAAACAGCACAGGATGTTTTCTTACTTAGTGGTCTTTAGTACTTCTTTCATGAATCAGCTAGTGTCCTAGTGTAGTCTAGCTAGTGTCCCAGTGTAGCCTAGCTAGTGTCCCAGTGTAGTCTAGTTAGTTTCCCAGTGTAGTCTAGCTAGTGTCCCAGTGTAGTCTAGCTAGTGTCCCAGTGTAGTCTAGCTAGTGTCCCAGTGTAGTCTAGCTAGTGTCCCAGTGTAGTCTAGCTTGTGTCCCAGTGTAGTCTAGCTAGTGTCCCAGTGTAGTTTAACTAGTGTCCCAGTGTAGTCTAGCTAGTGTCCCAGTGTAGTCCAGCTAGTGCCCCAGTTTAGTCTCATGTAATCTTTACAAAGTGTCTGGCATGGCTGTGTGTGAAGTGTTCATTTTCAAAGACACTAATCAGCAATTTACAATACTGGGTGACTCCCCTTACCTCTCTGCCAGGGAGGTTGTGTTTCACCCTCTGTTTGTATAGTAGTTATTTAGCAAAATAACCCCTGACAGGTCATAACAGATTGTGATGAAATTTGGTGGAATGTGAGGTTTTTGCTCAAGGAACAATCCATTAGATTTTGGAGGTTATTTGTAATGTAGTTTGGGAATTACAACCATAAAGAGAATGTTATCTGTTATGTAGTTTGGGAATCAGAAGCATAAAGAGAATGTTATCTGTTATGTAGTTTGGGAATTACAACCATAAAGAGAATGTTATCTGTTATGTAGTTTGGGAATTACAACCATAAAGAGAATGTTATCTGTTATGTAGTTTGGGAATTACAACCATAAAGAGAATGTTATCTGTTATGTAGTTTGGGAATTACAACCATAAAGAGAATGTTATCTGTTATGTAGTTTGGGAATTACAACCATAAAGAGAATGTTATCTGTTATGTAGTTTGGGAATTACAACCATAAAGAGAATGTTATCTGTTATGTAGTTTGGGAATTACAACCATAAAGAGAATGTTATCTGTTATGTAGTTTGGGAATTACAACCATAAAGAGAATGTTATCTGTTATCTCGTTTGGGAATTACAACCATAAAGAGAATGTTATCCCTCCAGGTTTACTGGAGGTCCTCACAGCTTTATCTGTCTGTCTGTGTGTGTGTCAGTCCTGACTAAAAGGCTTATATCTCAAAAACTACTGGACGGATTTCCTTGACATTTTGCACACTTACTGGAAGTTAGGTCCGATTGAATGTATCAAATTTTCAGAATCGAGGTTTGAAAAGAAAGTGACTTTTTTACCTTTTGGTGTTGCAAAGAAAACGCTACGAGAGAGTCCGAATGCAAAATGTGTGACGTGATCATTTGACGTCGAATAACGTGACATAATTTCGAGGAGATTGGACAATGGAGAAGGAGAAAGAAGGATTTTTTATTATACGATGCGCGTCGTTTTGTACCCTGGACGTTTCGTACCTAGTCATTTCATACCCTAACCCTAACCCTAATGGTTAGGGTTAGGGTTAGGGTAGAAAAGGTACTAATCGACTAAATGAGGTACACAACGACCAGGGTACGAAATGTCCAGAGTACGGAACGTCCTGTATTCGCTTGGTTGTAGGGGATGCGCGTATGGGTTCGAATCCGCACAGAAGCTTTATATTTTGTTAATGTATGTATGGTATTCGAGAGAGAGAGAGAGAGAGAGCCACCCCACCCATTGTTGTACTCGTGAGAGGTTGCGGGTTCGAACCTTACTTCTTTTTTCCCCCTCTTTTCTCTAGAGGTTGCGGGTTCGAACCCGATTTTTTTTTTTTGTTATTGTTTTTTTTAAATGCCAAAACCTGGAGGTTCAGCGCCAGCGGTTTTTATCTGTTATGTAGTTTGGGAATTACAACCCTAAAGAGAATGGTATCTGTTATGTAGTTTGGGAATCAGAAGCATAAAGATATGTTTTATTTGGCATCACAAAGCTGATGAAGTCAAAGTATTGATGACACAGACGTTTGCATTCTGCACTCAGATATGCTTTCAGGCAGTGAAATGAACTAAACGTCACAGTCAGGCCTGGCTAGCAGAATATGCAGCCGTTATTAATCTTACAGGCCATGGAAGATAAACTTTGGCTTCCATGGGGAAGGTTTGCACTCTCAGAGTGCCCTCTAGTTTATACTAACCCAGGTTGTGTAGACCTCTACTGAGCTACATAAATGACCACTCATAGATGAGTTTGACAGTGTCCTTTGAGCTTTTACTGTGAGTGTGCTCTCTGTCTTTTTTATGTGTTCACCCAGACATGAACAAACTATTCTCTCCTGTCATGAAGAAGGGCCAAATGCATATGTTCAGGATGTAAGTGAAAAGTGTTGATGTGAAACATTTGTGGCGTCATTTTAGTTTTGTCTCTGATAGAAATGTTGCTGCAGCTTTTGACCATCCAATACAGAGACACCTTTGTTTTCCACAGCAAAATTAAATTCACTTCGGTAAGAATTAGCAGTTAACTGTGTGAAGTGTAACCATTGATTAGTAGGCATGCATTTTATCCTGCTGATACCTCTCCAATGGAATTCCCCAGAAAATGAACCCAAGTGCTCTTGGCATCTAAGCGTGGAAGAACCTGGAGGTAACTGGAAACCGCATGGGTGTTGTTTGCTTTATGCTGCTTGCCTTGTGCTGACCTTGTGCTGCAGCAAGTGGTTTGGCTATGTGCTGTGCAAGTTCATTACCATGATCTCCATGATCCTGTCAGTGGGTCCTCTTGTGCAGTGTGTTCATGTTGTCTCATGGCCCATAAGTCACTGTTTTGAGTATTGGTGATAGTTGATATTTGCACTTCAGGAGAAGTTTTGCAAGAGGGCAAACGTTTGGATGATGTGGGGTTGGGAATAAACAAGGGAGAGAACATTCTTAGAGGGGCGTGAACCTAGCATAGTGTCTTTCCTCTTCATGTGTTGTTCTTAATGTTATATTGTACAGCACATTATATGGACACAGGAAAACATTAATCTTGAATACGTTGTCTTTCTTGTTACATGGGGTTTTATTGCAAGTGATTTTTTCATGTGTGCTGTGAAAACATGTATTCTAAGTAATATTGTGCGGTTGTCGATTAATGAAATCTGTAGTAAACTTAGTTTTTTTAAACTTCAAATGGTTGAGAGAAATAGAGTGTAATTTTGGTAATCCGTATTTCAGCCTGCCTAAATTATACCTGCAAAAACTGCTAGTTTTACTGAGTTTATTGCAAGATGCTTCACTAATGCATTTGAATTTGTTGGCTTTCTTAAAACACAAATTTTCCTCCATGAGATGAGTTCTGTGGTGCATCTATTGATTGTGTTTATGAAGTGTGAGGTGGCTATTGCATTTTGAAGGCAGTTCGTTTACTTTTTTGCAGCATGACAAATAGGATAGCAACTGCCATAGTGAAAACTGCTTTTCACAAAGATGTACATTGTATGAATCTAAGCTTTAAAATACAGTTTTGCCTTCAGGGTCATTGTATTTCTTAGTTTGTTTGAACCTTTGAGGTGGGGGAACTATGGAACATAACCCATGGTGTGCTGTATGAAAATGATTTCTGGGAATAATTCTATCCACAAAGATGAATGCTTATGTATATTCACATCGCAAACCTGCATGCATGTATTGTCTGGAAATGAGAGTTTATCTAGAATGTTTGGACATGAAGATTCACAAACATATAATAAACACATTTCATTTCTCTGCACTCTAAGCTTCATATTACAAGAAATTAAAATCATTCATGAATGGTTATGCTCAAATGTTATTTAACCCATAATGACCTACAGCGTGTGATGAAAACGGCTTCCTAAAACCTGAGGTTTTTTCAGGAAAAACCACAAAGTCGACAACACTCATTAAAAAAATTGTTTCTTCACTTCTACACTTCCTAGAAACAAGAAGTACACCACTGACAAATGCAACGTCTGCGGAGCATCCGGTCTGAAAGGAAGATGTAACGCGCGCGTAGCATGCGGTAATGGGTCAAGATCTTTCATGCATTACACAATGAATAACATTACAAGAGTGGCTTTCTGTACTTACACAAATTGAGAAATGCCTCTGGATTGGAGAGCCAACTCTATGCATCTGTGCTGTTACTTGGTGCCATCTCACCCTCAGTGGATGGAAACCTGACCTCCAGGAGCAGGATGAAGAAGCGGCATGAGAAGTACGACTTGGAGCATCCCGAGCGTGAGCTTTTCCTGTGGGCCATCCTTCTCAACAGGAGAGAGCTCGCCCACCTCTTCTGGCGATTAGGCACCTGCCATCTGGGTAGGTGCTCTCTTCCCCTCTTGGTGTGTGTGTCTGTGTGTGTGTGTGTGTGTGTGTGTGTTTGTGTGTGTGTGTGTGTCTGTGTATGTTTGTGTGAGTGTGTGTGTGTGTGTGTGTGTGTGTGTGTGTAGTGTTTGTGTGTGTGTGTGTGTGTGTGTGTGTGTGTGTTTGTGTGTGTGTGTGTGTGTGTGTGTGTGAGTGTGTGTGTGTGTGTGTGTGTGTGTGTGTGTGTGTGTGTTTGTGTGTGTGTGTGTGTGTTTGTGTGTGTGTGTTTGTGTGTGTGTGCGTGTGTGTGTGTGTGTGTGTTTGTGTGTGTGAGTGTGTGCGTGTGTGTGTGCGTGTGTGTGTGTGTGTGTGTTTGTGTGTGTGTGTGTGTGTGTGTGTGTGTGTGTGTGTGTGTGTGTGTGTGTGTGTGTGCATGTGTGTGTGGATTAATATCAGTGTCCATCTGTCTGTCTGCCTGCATGCCTGCCTGCCTGCATGCATGCCTGTCTGTCTGTCTGTCTGTCTGTCTGTCTGTCTGTCTGTCTGTCTGTCCCAATTCATTCCAGTCCTTCAGGTAATTTTATCCTTGACATTGTGTTGTTGCTTTTTTATTTGTTTGATTTGATCCAAGACCAAACAGGCATTGAATACACTGGAAATAGATGGTAGTTCACATCCAAGACCAAACAGGCAGTGTCCACACTTCCCCAAATCCATCAACTGCCAGAATGCTCAGTGCTACCGCTGCTTGCAGGAGGGGCGCTGGTGGGATGCTCACTGCTAACACACCTGTCCCATGTGGCCGATGGCGAGGAGGAGATTGAGCTCTGCACAGAGCTAGAGGAGCATGCCAAAGAGTTTGAGGCTCTCGCCTGCAACGTCATGTCCAACTGCTACTCCCGAAACAAGGTAGGTGCACTCATTCTGACTGGACGTCACAATGCACTCTGGACAGTGAATTGTTCCTCTGGCACACATGCACACCTTGTTACAGGTGATGTACCCCATGTCGCAAGTGGTGATGTCCCATTTCGTTACAGGTGATGCACTGAGATGATCCAGGTGTACTTCTCCATTGCAGAAGATTTCTTTCTTCTTCACTGGTGATTTTCACCTGTTTACCAGTTGCGTCCCCGCTAAATACTGGTGATGTCTCATTGTATTCCATGCAATACCACACTTATTACAGTTTATGTTCCTCCTCAATTCAAGGGATGTCCCATTATGTCACAGGCAATGTAGTGTTATAAGACTTTCCTCCAATTTACACCCAACACAGGTAGAGTACTCTTCGTTACAGGTTGTGTTCCTCGTTACAGGGGTTGTCTCATCAACTTCTGGTGCGGAGGCTGGACCACTGGGGAGGGCTGACGGTGCTGAACCTGGCAGACCGCAACGAGCTGATGGAGTTCACAAACCACACCAGTGTGCAGACCAAGCTGAACGCCATCTGGATGGGACGCATGGCGCTCTACACAGAGGAGTGGAAGGTGTGGAGGCTGACCTTTCCTGAGCGTTGGACTTGCGGTGCCATGATCACTGCAGAGCTGCCCTCTAGCAAGGCTTGAGCACTTTGTTACCATTTACATGCTGTGCTTTGTCTTTAACTCTTGAGGTCCTGTAAGTCATTCATGTATTTCAGTTCCCCAGTCCTGTAAGGATTATTCAATTTGTAGAAAAATATCAGTCAAGTAACAGCCACATGGGGCGGGCGGCTATGGGCGATACAGGATTGAGCAGGGTGGGCGGTAATGGGTGATACAGGATAGTTAATATTGCTCATGTTATGGCAAATGTGACTTAGTGTCTGGATATCTTCACCTCTTACATTTTTATGACTTCTGTCTTTTACTAAATGTTGACCTTTGAGTTTTATTGTCTTTTTTTCTTCTTTTTCTTCTTCTTTATCATAGCAAAGGGCATTGTATTTTTTTATTGTATGTTTCTTGTCTGGACAAGTATTGTGTATCCATCTACACAATTGATCTGCCGATGCCATGGCTAATTTTCTTAATAATGTCTCTGTGTTTTGATAATTAAAATACTGCTGACGTGAGTGAGTCTTTGCCTGTATCAAAAACGTCACATTGAAAGATGTTGCGAAAGAGTTGTGTCCCTTGAATTATGGGTTGCCATTCACATGGCTCTTTGGAGTGTAGCTTGGTAAGCACACTTTCATTTGTGAAGTGAAGGATGAAAATCACCATAACTGTACTTTTCTGACATTTGAAATGTTGAAATCTCTTGTATAAAAATCTTGTTCTTGTCAGCCGTGGTGTATCACATAAAGCAAAGTAACACAGGGCATTTTAATTTGTGATACAAACCAAGATAAGAAAGCATGTTCAACTTAATGTTCTGCGTCTTCGGGGAACCACCCAAAAAATGTTGAGCACAACTGTGCTTCTAGCAAGCATGGAACAAGAAATCAAACACCAAAAGATACTGCCATGCTTCTTTCAGTCTGTCATAATTGCCATGCCATCCTCCATCCCAAGGAAATGTAACTTTAAAAAAAACATCCTTGCAGTTTCATGCAAAGTTCCACACCTTTTTATGAAACATCTTAGCTTGTACCTTCAACAGTTTGTTTGGGCATGAATTTCTGCTATAGCCCAAATGTCTTTGAACGCTGCTTTCTTCATTTGCTTCTATCACTCATCCCATAGATTGGTACCTTTAGATAAGGAGTCATCTTCAGAGTGAAAATATGTCTTGAGATTGTAATCTGCCTGATCTGGTTTTCAAACTATAGACAATTACTGCTGTTTACCTTCTGGACTGTTCTGTGAAGCAAAGTTTGCTGCCATGTACTTTGCAGATCATTATGTGCATCCCGTTCCCCATCCTGGTACCCTTCATCAAGTTTGCCACCAATCGGGAGCTGAGCCTGGATGACATCTGGGACAAAGAGGAGGACGAGGAGGATGAGGAGGATGACCAGGGCCAGGTGGACTGCAATGGAGCCCCCAGTGATGAGAGAGGACTGACAGAAATGGAGATGAAGCCCCACTCCTCCAACCAGGTATCTTGTCCTTGCAAACTGTTTTGTGTCCATGGCAGGTTTCAGTCAATCTATCACTAAACAGTTGGCAAGTAAACGTATGTTTTAGCAAGTGACTCAGACAATTTTTTTATTCCTGTAAGATAATGATTGTTAATAATTAGTTATTTTGTATATTGGAAGATTTTCTCTTGAAAATATTTAGCTGATTATTTATCTCATTTCATTCTAGGAAGCTCTCCTCCATACTTTCACAAACAGATTAATGCCTGCATCATCTGACCTCTATGTGTGTGTGTGTATGTGTGTGTGATTGTGTGTGGGTGCATGCATGCATGTATGCATGCCTGCGTGCATGTGTGTGTGAATTACCATCTTGAGGAGCTTAGTCTGTTCTCTAACCAGACCTGTAACTTGTAAGTGTTAGCAACAGAGCCATTTCTGCAAAGGGACCGTGCTGTGAAACAGCCTGCCATCGACTATCCTCCTGATGAAATGTGTAATTGTCTTAAAAAATAAACTGAAGATACTCTTTGTAACATATCACTAGTAAACATGGGGTTGAGGAGGCTCCTTTTAAGACAATTTTTTTCTTTATTTGGCATGGCATAGATGTTGAACTAATACTCACACAGTCTCAGAGAGGGGAAGGTGCATCAGAGATGGTCACCTTATACATGTAAATTCACGCACACATAGGGTTACTACACATAGTAACAACATATAGGGTTACTACACAGAGTAACAACACATAGGGTTACTACACATAGTACCAACACATATGTTACTACACATAGTAACAACACATAGGGTTACTACACATAGTAACAACACATAGGGTTACTACACAGAGTAACAACACATAGGGTTACTACACATAGTAACAACACATAGGGTTACTACACAGAGTAACAACACATAGGGTTACTACACATAGTAACAACACATAGGGTTACTACACATAGTAACAACACATAGGGTTACTACACATAGTAACAACACATAGGGTTTCTACACATAGTAACAACACATAGGGTTACTACACAGAGTAACAACACATAGGGTTACTACACATAGTAACAACACATAGGGTTTCTACACAGAGTAACAACACATAGGGTTACTACACATAGTAACAACACATAGTGTTACTACACATAGTAACAACACATAGGGTTACTACACATAGTAACAACACATAGGGTTACTACACAGAGTAACAACACATAGGGTTACTACACATAGTAACAACACATAGGGTTTCTACACAGAGTAACAACACATAGGGTTACTACACATAGTAACAACACATAGGGTTACTACACATAGTAACAACACATAGGGTTACTACACATAGTAACAACACATAGGGTTTCTACACAGAGTAACAACACATAGGGTTACTACACATAGTAACAACACATAGGGTTACTACACAGAGTAACAACACATAGGGTTACTACACATAGTAACAACACATAGGGTTACTACACAGAGTAACAACACATAGGGTTACTACACATAGTAACAACACATAGGGTTACTACACATAGTAACAACACATGGGGTTACTACACATAGTAACAACACATAGGGTTACTACACAGAGTAACAACACATAGGGTTACTACACATAGTAACAACACATAGGGTTTCTACACAGAGTAACAACACATAGGGTTACTACACATAGTAACAACACATAGGGTTACTACACATAGTAACAACACATAGGGTTACTACACATAGTAACAACACATAGGGTTTCTACACAGAGTAACAACACATAGGGTTACTACACATAGTAACAACACATAGGGTTACTACACAGAGTAACAACACATAGGGTTACTACACATAGTAACAACACATAGGGTTACTACACATAGTAACAACACATAGGGTTACTACACATAGTAACAACACAGGGTAGCAGCCAATAGGGAATTGCAAGAAATTAATAATCCATTAACCTTTAGAGCGCCGCCGGCGCATTGATGCGCCACAGCGTACATTCCCCAGACGTCTGCCGGCGCATCAGTGTGCTGAGCGATAGTGACGTGCTTTGTTTACTTGCCTAACGCAGTCATCGAGTCATGCTGTTCTAAAAATATCACAGCCTCGTGCAGGGATCACGTGGCAACGAGATCCGCCATTTTGGCGATCGAGGGAACGTGGGCGAATATTCTGCAAATTTTTTCACGAAGTTGCGTCTTTGTCGTTTGTGAACGGGACTTTTTTCTTTGCCAGTATGGCGACTGACGAAGAAGTTGAAGCGCTTGTGGAGTTATTTTTCGATTCTGATTCTCAGAAAATGAATTCGAAGGCTTTACTGACATTGATGTGATGGGAGATGGAGGGATAGAGAGGCAAGCACGTGCTTTGACGATGTGTGGTGGTCTGTAGATGGAGACAAGCGGAAGCTTGATTCAGATGAAAAATTGACTCGGCTGACTTCCCTAGCGTAAGTAATTGTAGGATTTTTTGTTTTGTATAACCCTAAAACATTTTCAGATGTATTTCCAAGTAATCAAAAGCTGTTGTGTTCTTGAATAAATAGAGCAGTGTAGGAAAACACAGTGACTCACAGTGCTACGACCGATGTGTTGTCAGTTGTAGTCTGTAGTGTAGATCGAGACTGAGAGGAGCGGAAGCTTGATTCAGATGAAAATGACTTGGCTGACTTCCCTAGCATAAGTAATTGTAGGATTTTATGTTTTGTTTTAGTTTTACCCTAAAACATTTTCAGATGTATCTCCATTACTTGGAAACTCTATCTATGCACTTTTGCATTTTCATCAAAAGCTGTTGTATTCTTGAATAGATAGAGCAGTGTAGGAAAACACAGTGAATTTGTTTGTTTTTTGTTGTTGTCTGTGTTCCATGATTTTTTAGCAGCTGAAAAAACATTCTATGGCATTTTCATTAATTGCGCCATGTAGGCCATCCATTTTTCTTCTCACCCTTCAAAAATCTACTTCAAAGCTTGAATAGGTAATAAATGATGATTTTTTAAGTAAACATGGTGTCGAATTTGACCACACATAATAAAATTTGTGGCTCTGGGGTAAAGCAATGACGAAAATTGGCGGCGCTCTAAAGGTTAATAGTCTTTTGATATGTAGATCACCAACTCCTGGCAGCCCCATATCCAGTAGTCTCCCCTCCTGCATGAGTGCATAGTCAGCTCCTCAACCTCTACTCACCTACTGAATCCCTGTCTTTTGACAGACAGATGTAGGCGAGCATGCATTGGTGTTTGATTGTGTGCGAGGCGCAGTGCGGTGGCTCAATCCCTGGGATGGGAGAAAACTGGTGCTGCCCTCAAGAGCAGAAATGGTTTTGGAAGTGGGTGTTGATAAGTATCTATGGGCAAGTCTGTGAATGATGTATTATAGTGCCTGACATGCATCTTTTACAATACAGGTTCAACCAGGGCAACCAGCTGAGGGTGAGGGAGTAGATGGCACAATTGTAGCCAAGCCACCAAGCCGTCGTCAGATGGGCCCGAAGCAGCGGCTGTACAAAGTCAAGCTGTTTGACTTCAGCTCCAACGACATCTCCCTCTTCTCGGCCATCCTCTACTTCTATGCTGCCCCCGTCACCAAAATGATTGCCACTATGGTAAGACCCTTCCCTGCTCCTGTGTCGGTGGAATTCTCATTGGAAGGTAGAATGACAAAGGTTGAATATGATGAGTTTTCACTTGTGATGCTTGACTGAATAATGTGTGCATAAGAATTTCATCATGGCCATTGTCTCATATGGTGTAATTCCACCCAGCATAAAATATGTGTCAATTGCATAGAGGAATTAGAATGTTCAAAGTGTGAGGCTTAGAGAAAATGCATGGAATTGATTAAAGTAGAAAATAATAAACACCCAATTAAATTATAGTTACTTTGGTTTATTGGTATGGCAATGTATTTTTTTTACTATTATATTACAATCTCACCAGTGAAAAGAAATGATACAACACTTTGTTGCTTTTTAGTGCTTTTCAAACACATACGCATGCCTTAGACAACAGACCATTACTTATGCATTCTAATGCTGTCTTGCAGTTTTCCTACCTGATCTTCCTGGCCATCTTCAGCTACTTTGTGTTGGTGGAACTGAAGGAGAGTTCCTTCTCCGTCATAGAGTTTGTCACCTATGGCTTGCTCATCACCATGTTCTTCGAGGAATTCAGACAGGTGGCCTTGCTTTCTAGCTCCTAGTAGTCGCTGGGCATACTTTTCAGTAAAGCCTTTTCCACAAGCATGATTATGTTGAGTGTTGTGAAGTGTATGTAGTGTGGAGAGGGCACAGTGTGTGGAGATGCCCTTTGACCTCCAGTGTTGTGGCCTCTCCTCTAAACTCAGGACACCAGAAACTCGTCTTTCACCTGGCTGCAAATGGAATAATGATATGCCCTGATAGTTACTTAGGACAGTCATGCAGTTCTAAAGAAACTATCTTCTTTTTGTTTTGTTATGAGATTATTCTCCTGGGATTTTTCTTTCTTTCTTTCATTCTTTCTTTCTATCTTTCCATCTATCTGTCTCTCTCTCCCTCTCTCTCTCTCTCTCTCTCTCTCTCTCTCTCTCTCTCTCTCTCTCTCTCTTTTCTCTCTATCTCTCTCTCTCTCTTCTTTCTCTCTCTCTCTCTCTCTGTCTGTCTCTCTCTCTCTCTCTCTCTCTCTCTCTCTCTCTCTCTCTCTCTCTCTCTCTCTCTCTCTCTCTTTTTCTTTCTTTCTTTTTTCTTTCTTTCTTTCTTTCTTTCTTTCTTTTTTTCTTTCTTTCTTTCTTTCTTTCTTTCTTTCTTTCAAAGGATTTTATTGTATAAGGGTAAATATAGATTGAGATGCAATTCATTGGCGCCTCTGACTTTATGAAAAATAAAGATACTTTTGTGGTTATTTCTTGATGTCCATGAGAGACTGGAGTAAATTCATCAGTACCCTGTGCTCTCCACAAATCTATGTCGTGAATATCTTAATGAAAGTGTAAATCATCTGGCGTAACTTGGATTCCATTGGACCTCATAGTAATGGCAACATACAGAGACAGCTTGCAGGCTGTTGCATCTCACCAGTACGTCCAAAGACAGGAGGGGCAGAGAAGTCAATGCAGGGTAAAACATCTTCCATTCATTTGATAAACATGACTAGTGAAGCATCCACCATGTAAGGCAAACATCTCGTCAATCCTTAAGTCACTTCACTGGCTCCCATTTCATCGCCAGATTGAACAGAAATGTTTGTGCACTGTCTTCATGTGTTTTTCTGGCACTGCTCATCAATATATGTCAGACCTCATAAAAGACTACACACCATCCAGAGACCTGTGGTCATCAGAGAAGCTTTGCCTGTGTGTTCCTCAAAGAAACTTGAAGAGACATGGGAGTAGATCCTTCTTTTTTTTGCCCAAGACTGGAATGCAATTCCGGAAGGACTGAAAAAAATCGCAGTCTTGCTAGGAGGGGTTGAAAACCTAACTATTTCAGTTTTAATTGTTAAAGCCCTCAGCATGCCTCTACATTAAAAAAAGGTGTGTTACAAGAGCAAATACATACATACATACAGAAGGTAGAGGAAAAGAGAGCCGACTGACTGCCTCAGACACAGACTCCTAGAACACCTTGAAACTACACTGTGTGCTGAGACTGCTCTTCCCATGCTTAGCACTATGGCTGCTGAAGGCATAGATCCCCATATTCTAATACATGCTGTCAGTGTAATTTTGTTGTCCTCTGCGCCTGATGGAAGTCACCTGTTCTACTGCAAGCATCTTTGTCCATGTCTTTCCAGGTCTTTGCTCAGGAGCAAATGGAGATACGACATAGGGCTGTGAGTTGGTTCTCCAACATATGGAACCGCTTTGACTTCCTCATCTACGTACTGTTTGCTGTGTCTGTGGCACTGCGCTACAGTCTGTACACTGGGAGCTTCGTCTGGGCGCGCGTCTTCTACTCCATCTGCCTCATCCTCTTCTACATCCGCTTCCTGCACTTCTTCTTTGCACACAGGACCATGGGGCCCAAAGTCATCATGATCTGGAGGATGGTGAGTTTTTTTGTGCAGGAACCAACTGAGCTTTGTATTTATCACCCTGGTGTGACAAAGCATAACTGAGAAGCTGAAAGGCTTTAAGGCCAATCAGCCTTTGATTTATGTGGTAGGTGTGTGGCTGTCAAGCATGGCAGAAGGATGGGATGTGGAGAGGACAAGTCATGCCGGTGACTTTCAAACTCTTTTATACTTCTCTCACTCCTCTTCTTGTCTCTTTTCTCCATCTCCCCATCTCTTTTTTCCATCTCCCCTGTGACGTCATTCTCCTTCCAACTGTCTCAAATATACAAGGTCACATGGCAAGAGATGCGGCTGCAGGTCTGACCTTTAACCCGTATACCTTCTCTTGGGATTTCTTCCCAGACAGTTGTTGGGAAATTAAAGATTTCTCACAGGCCGAGTTGGGTCTGATATATACATTCCTTTACAAAGAATTCCAACTTAATACAATACTAAGGAATTCGCAATGCATGAATGCATACAATGGATACTGTAAGAAAGGAATCTACTGCTAAAATCATGCAATCAATGGCTGCACAACCGGGAGAAAATGCGATTCGATTCTCACTGCACATGAACAAGAAAAGCTAAACAGCTAGTACTGCCTGTACCCCACCACAAATGTGTAAAGCTGCTGATGACCCAGAATTCCTGGTTTAGGTTGGAACTTGAGCAAGCCAAGAGACCTTTTCCCAGATGACTCACTTCATACAAATCTTGATGGGAGTGTGGTGGGTTTCTACCTTCCCC
Source organism: Theodoxus fluviatilis (assembly GCA_034096865.1). Classification (NCBI taxonomy): domain Eukaryota; kingdom Metazoa; phylum Mollusca; class Gastropoda; order Cycloneritida; family Neritidae; genus Theodoxus; species Theodoxus fluviatilis. Next base: position 109,596 of record JAWQFJ010001580.1, read on the forward strand.
ATTACCCACCAGATGAATGACTTAGAGGGTTATTGTGTGCCATTCAAGCTGACAGGAGTGCACATAACAAAGTGCAGATAACAAAGGCAAACAAATGAATAAAAAACAACACTTTTTAAGTAATGAATGAGGAAATGGAGCAAAACGAGAAGACATTATTTTAGACATAAACTCAAATTGACAATGCTAAAGGTGTGTCTTTTCCCCCCATTTCAGATCACAGACCTACTGTTCTTTGTATTTCTGCTGGCTGTCTTCATCCTGGGGTTTGGCGTTGCCTACCATGCCAACCTGTACCCCAACTCCTCTCCCTCCTGGAACATCCTGGTGCAAGTCCTCTACCTGCCCTACTGGCAGATGTACGGAGAGCTCTTCCTCGAGAGAGTGGAAGGTAGGAATTGCCTTCCCTGTTTTGAGAGTTGTCTCCTGTGCAGGCAGTTACTTTGGGAACAGTCTTCCTTGCTCAGTGGTGGTTGAGGAGTTGTCTGCCCTACTTCCAGGCGTTTACGAGGGATGCTTCTCCGTGGTCATTGAAGCCAAGATCTTTCACTCTTTGTGCTGATTGTGTTGGTGGTTGTGCTTCTTAGAATCAGGGACGCTGTAGTTTCTACTGACTCGGGCATACATTTTTGTCCCCTACTGTTAATGCTGAGAAAAATTCCATTGAATGGCTCCTAATTCAGAGCCAAACACCCTACAGAAGACAAACAGACAGAGATTCATAGATAAGTGAAGAGTTTCCACTGCTGCAATCTATTTACAGAGGGTAAATCCCCTTGCAGAAATGCAAGACTTTTGGAAGGTATGGAAAGGGTCCATATACTTTCTTTGAGAAAGGGGGATAGGGTGGGTGTGGGGATTCTTGTATTTCGTACTGTGTTTTGGATGCAACCAAACCTCAATGGGCCATGTAATCTGTGCTGGAACTACAATGTAGCTTTACATTAGTAGTGATTGCAACCTTTGAAGTGTTGTCATGAATGCCTTTCATCAGCATGTCCATTTGCCAATCTTCTCTGACTACAATCTTGATCACCATACACTCATCTAAACTCTGTGGGGGGTGACAGGCGGAGAGGACCCCCAAGGCTGCACACGCAATGAGACGATCTGGCGGGAAGACCCCGCACAGCGATGCCCCGAGTCCAACTGGCTGGTGACTTTGCTGCTGGCTGTGTACATGGTGCTGACCAACCTCCTCCTCCTCAACCTCCTCATTGCCATGTTCAGGTCAGTCTCAAAGGACAGGATCCACTTGAGCTATTAAATGAAATGTCTAGATCCATTTTCACCAGCAAATATGACACAAGCCTGACTTTCTTCACACCATTATTCATTTTTGTACAGTGTGTTACAGATTTGTCAAGTGAACTGAGAACATCACAGTCCACGCACTGTAATGGTGAACCCAAGGCTTTTGACATTTTTCACCTTCTTCATTTCCTTGCTGATTAAAATTAACAGAAACATTCCACTAAAGGATATGCTTAAAGAATTACTGCCACAAATTCAAGAAAACAATCTGTTGGACATTGCTTGATGTATCTCATACAGATTTGTCACCTACAATATCCACCAATAAAATTTATGGTAAGTGGAGTTAAATTAATTTAGTTGTTAATGTTAGATTTGCCTTGTGAATTTATCTCTTTGCTGAGGCCTGATATAATAAAGTAGATTTTGATGCTCATTTCTCATATCTAGTTTTGTCCAGATGCTCGAGAGCCTCTCTAGTTACCTACTTATCATTTGACAAACTTAACTGGTGGGACTGTGCTTTTTCTTTCTGTTTTCCACAGCTACACATTCCAGACTGTGCAGGACAATGCCACCAAGGTGTGGAGGTACTACCGTCTGTCCCTGATCAATGAGTACAGCTACAGACCCACACTGGCGCCCCCCTTCATCATCTTCAACCACATCTATCGGCTGTTCCGTCTCTGCTGCAAGCCCTGCCACAAGAATGATCCCCTCGGTGAGTGAAGGATATCAGGATATTCTTCCTGTCTTTTTGTGTGTGCTGTGTTGGCTCATCCATCACACACAAACACACACACACACACACACACATGCACATACGCACATGCACACACACACATACACACGCACGCACGCACACACACAAACACACATATACACACACACACAAACACAAGCTCATACACACACACACACTCACACACACAAAAACACACAAACACATACACACACACACACGCACACATACACGCAAACACACATACACGTGCACACGCACACAAACACACACACACACACACACACACACACACACAAACACAAGCACATACAAACACACAAAAGCACACACACACACAAAAACACACATACACACACACACACACACACACACACACAAAACACATACACAAAACACACACAAACACATACACACACACACACACACACAAACACATACACACACACCCAAACACACACACACACACACACACACACACAAACACCTATACACACACATGCACACAAACACACACACACACAAACACATACACACACACACACAAACACACACACAAATATATGCACACAAACACGCACACAAACACGCACACAAACACGCACACATACACATGTACAAAAAATCTCTTCCTCGGGAGTGGAAGGGACTGGACAGAAGAGGCAAGTTGCCATGTTGGAATGGGATAGAAACTTTTAAACTCTGCTTTCAATTTAGGGGCTGCACCATGTTTGGTTGAATAATGACTACCAGTTCTAAACGTTTCACCTCAAAAAGAAAAAGCTACTTACGGCGTAGCTTTCGGCTGCTTTCCCGCAGCCTTCTTCGGTGCGAATTCTGATCAGAAGAGCACTGGATTCATCGAACGCCACCGTGAGCAAACTCATGTTTGGTTCAGTTTGTGATTTTGTTCATATGCGTTGTTTTGGTATGTTTCTGTATTTTTCTGTTTCAGGTGTAATTCTTCTTAGTTGCAGTGTTTGATTCTTTCATTGAATGACTTCAAAACTGGTATTTAACATTCTGAAAAGCTTTAGGAAATTGAACAAATTTAAACTAATTTCTATGTTTTTCTGACATACTTACCAGTAGACAACCAGTGATATTATGACCTTTTGACCTCGAAAAAAGAATTGCAAAATTCATACCCCACATGACTGCCTGCACCGGCCAACCCGATTGCTTTAGACAATGCTAGGAAGCGTGCCAGCAAAGGGCGGTAACTCCCAATGATACGTAACTGCAATGTACTATAAAGCAGCGTGCAGACAATCATTCTTCCTCTTTGACACCGCTGAGATAACTCGATCAAATGCTCAAACGGGGAGGTGGGTGGGACAGTAAGTTGTCTACTGGTAAGTATGTCAGGAAAACATAGAAATTAGTTTAAATTTCTTCAAGTTTTCCATCCATACTGACCTGTAGACAACCAGTGATATTATTGCCCAGCAAAGGGTGGCGGGTTGTGCATAAACACCTGACAAAACAATAAACCACGCACCATCAAATACGAACAGCCGAACCCGCAACAACCAACTTGTTGATGCCAAACGTGTCGTTGAGACGACGAACTCGAACATCATGCAGGTAGTGGCGTGGGAAAACACAGTGACTGCACCAGACGGCCGCCCTCAGAAGGTGAGCCAAAGAGACATTCTTGGCAAACGCGACAGAGGTGGCAACGTGCGGAGTTCATAAGTCCTTGAGGCACCAGCAGGAGGATCAAGCAACGCATTCTTGTACGCATCAGCGATCAAAACGCGATCCAGCAAGAAAAGGGCGTCCTAGACACCTCGGCGTGACTACGTGTAAGGGGCAGAACAGTCTCCGTGTCCGCAAACGACGGGACTGAGTGCGAGCCAGGAAACCGTTGAGTGCACGCACCGGACAATACACCGAGAGAGAGACTGGAAAGCACAAGATTCCAGTGAAACGAACCTGAACCAAAAAGAAAACGAAGAAGCAGATAACCCATCCCACAGTGGAGGAGAGATCTGACGATGTGGAAACGACACGAAACAAGGAATGAGCCAAGTGAACCTGTGTCCGACAGAAGCCAAGCAGAACATTCAACAAGTGAACATGCGGCTGACCAAGTCCCGAACGAGGTTGCACGAGAGTGCACGCAGAGAGATGGAGCTCGATGTGCTCCCCATCTGCCAGAGCCGGCAGATCAGGGAACCAGGAAGCACCAGGCCAGAGAGGCGCGACCAGGATCATGCGAGGATGCTCCAGGGCGACCTTGGCCAACACCTACGAAGAAGAAGGCGCGTGGGAGAGAAAGCGTAGACTTCCATGCCCGACCACGACCTAGCAAGGCAACTCGGGCGAGAGCCCTTGGATCATGCATAGGCGAGAAGTAACACGGCAAACGCGTGTTGAAGCGAATGGCAAACAGATCCACCATCGCTTGCCCCAGCGAAGCCACACACGCTCGAGCGCCTGATTCGCTCCAGTCCACCCGCAGCAGAAACTGACCCCTCCGGCTCAGATGAACTGCCAGCACATGCAACTATCCGGGAATGAACCCGTGGAAATGGAAAAGCCATCGGAACCAGCCCAAACCAGAATCTCCTCAGCTTGAGAGACAGAGTCGAAGAGACCGTGCCTCCGCGATGCCGGAGAAAACCAGGCAGGTGACAAGTCACCGGAGACTGGCACGTGCCGATTCCTCAAGACCAACAGTAATCCCTGAAGTGAGAAAAAAACTGCTTCCAACTGCAGCAAGTTGATGTGCAGCCGCGACTCGCCGCAGACCAGAGACCGGACACTGAGTCCGAGTCTGTGTGCCCACCCCAACCGGTCCCGAGGCGCCGGGGAACAGATAGACGACCAAACCCCTGGGTCGGAGAAGTGGAAACCAAGGCCCTGTGCAAGTGGGACAACCGTTCCGTATCCTGGGCACAATGCCGAGACGAGTGATGTAAAACCAACCAACCGTCCAGGTACATCCGCAAACGAACTCCCCTGCCTCTCACCAACATCGCCAACTGCTTGGTGACCTTGGTGAAAAAGAACAGGGGCAGTAGACAGACCGAATGGAAGGGAAACGAATTGGAAAACCCTGTCTCCCCAGATGAAGCGCAGATACTTCCACATGTCCAGATGCATCAAGACATGGAAGTACGCATCCTGCAGGCCCAATGACTTGACAAAATCGCCGGGGCGGATTTATTAAGGCACCGACCAGGCAGACTCCATCTTAAAAGGCATCTCGCGAACAGACTAGTGCAACCTAGAGAGGTCTAAAGAGAGTCCACAGACAGAGAGCGAGAGGAGCTTTGGCCGGTCGACTCAACGTCCCACCCCTCTTCCACAGTCGCATGGGAACCAAGGTCCGCGAACCGAGTGTGCCAACTCGCTGGGTTCTGATCTGGTCGTTCTAGACTCGACTCCCCGCATGGAGAAACACATTCGACGACCACGGAGCCAGAGAAGAAAACAGCCCCAAGACCACTCCGCACCGCCCCGCTCGGCCTTACGGGAGCGCGGGGCGGGACACATGGGAGGGGACAGAAAGGGGGGGGGGAGCATGCTGACGGGATCAAACAGTGTCTGCTGAACGGCCGACAGCAACGCCCTGCCGTGCCCCCACCGCAGAGCTCGAACTTCCGGGAGCACAGGGGTGGGGCACCTGAGACCGTACAGGAAGGAGGGCGGCGTGCACACCGGATCTGCTGAATGGCCGGGAACAACGCTCTGCCATGGCCCCACCGCAGAGCTCGACTTCGCGGGAGCGCGGTGGGGGTGCCACACTGCCCTGCTCAACCTGTCAGAAGCGCAGGGGCGGGGCCAGGGGACCGCACGAGAAGGGGGCAGCGCGATCACCGAACCAAACCGTGTCTGCTGAATGGCCGGGAGAAACGCGCTGCCGTGGCCCCACCGCAGAGCTCGACCCACGGGCGCGCAGTGTGGGGGGGTGCTGCACCGTCCCGCTCGACCTTTTGGGAGGACAGGGGCGGGGCACAGTGGACCGCACGGAAAGGGGGGGGGGGCGTGATCACCGGACCAGACAGTGTCTGCTGAATGGCTGGGATCAACGCTCCGACGTGGCCCCACCGCAGAGCTCGACCTCGCGGGAGTGCGGTGGGGGTGCCGCACTGCCCTGCTCGACCTTTTGGAAGCGCAGGGGCGGGGCACAGTGGACTGCACGGGCGGGGGGGGGGGGGGGGGCATGATCACCGGACCAAACAGTGTCTGCTGAATGGCCGGGATCAACGCTCCGCTGAGGCCCCACCGCATAGCTCGACCTCGAGGGAGCGCGGTGGGGGTGCCGCACCGCACTGCGCGACCTTTCGGAAGCGCAGGGGTGGGGCACAGGGGACCGCACGGGGCGGGGGGCGGCATGATCACCGAACCAGACAGTGTCAGCTGAATGGCTGGGATCAATGCTCCGCCGTGGCCCCACCGCATAGCTCGACCTCGCGGGAGCGCGGTGGGGGTGCCGCACTGCCTAGCTCGACCTTTCGGAAGCGCAGGGGCGGGGCACAGGGGACCGCACGGGGCGGGGGCGGCATGATCACCGGACCAAACAGTGTCTGCTGAATGGCCGGGATCAATGCTCCGCTGAGGCCCCACCGCAGAGCTCGACCTCGCGGGAGCGCGGTGGGGGTGCCGCACTGCCCTGCTCAACCTTTCGGAAGCGCAGGGGTGGGGCACAGGGGACCGCACGGGCAGGGGGGGCGGCATGATCACCGGACCAAACAGTGTCAGCTGAATGGCCGGGATCAACGCTCTGCCGTGGTCGGACCGCAGAGCTCGACCCGTGGGGAGCGCGCGACCGCCGACCTGAGCGCCCAATACGTACCTGTCCGAGCTCGACCTGTGGGGGGAGCGGGACCGCCTGGCGTCAGAGAGCCGCAGCGCAGCACCTTCCAAGGGCGCGGGAACGGGCCACACTGATCGCACGAAATGTCCCAGTCCGAGCCGACAGGCCGTACGCCAGCCCAGGAGCAAGGGACAGGAACCACAAATCCGGCAAGGCAGGTCTCAGCCTGACCAGGCTGACCCGACCAGCCAGACACGTGAAAAGCCGGGCTGAAACTAAAACAAAACTCGCAATCTAACCGTCGAGCAGCAACCGACCCGCTGAAAGAAACGGGAGTGGAGAAGGCAAAAACCCCTGTCCCACGTGCGCGGGACAGAGGGTGTGGGGCGGGCTAGAAAAAAAACCCGCCCCTACCACACCAGCAGAGAGAGCAAACGCCCAGCCACAGAGTCCACCATTCGAAGCAGACCGCGTGGTGGGCATAGCAACAACAGCATGCGAAGACCGAAACTCCGCAGCGCCTCCTGATAACACAGGAAAAGCCGCGGGAGTACGAAAAACCGACCGACGCGTGAACGCAAGAGAAGGAATGAGAGCAGAACACTCACTCGTAAGAACAAGAATACCTCCCTCCCCCAACCTCGTTGCCCCCGCTGTGCCGACGCGTTGAGTGCGCACCCTTCTAACACACGCAGCGTGAAGGAGGGCCGCCATTAACACTCACAGCAAGGCGCCAGACCCGAAGCCCGGGAATGGCGCACAGTGCAGCAACAACAAGCGAACACACACCCCAGTCGTACCCACACGACGAGCCAATGCCCCCGAGAACTAGCGCTTGCACTCTCCGTCCAAGCGCGCAATTCCCAAACGCATACACAAGCGTTCAACGGACGCAAAGAGCGGCACGCCGCTAACCTCCCGAACCGAGGCATGTAAGGTGAAACAGGAGTGCAAGAAGAGCATTCGCGTTCGTAATGAACAAGAACGCCTCTCAACCTCCATATTCGCTGCCACCACAGGGTGTACGCCACGCCAGCACACGAAACCGCGTTAGTGCAGTACGCCATTAACGAAACCGGCAGCACGCCACCGTCGTCGAGTAAGAGCGAACAACCAATGATACAAGCGAACGCGAAGACAAGCATTTAACAAGCAAAACCCCAGCCAGTCCTCACGTGCACTAAAAAGAGCGGCTACACGCTGAAGCAACAGACACACAGCGCGTGTCCGCAACAACCAAGCTAACACACTGCCACACGAAGCGTCAAACGGACGCAAACAGCGGCAACAGTGAATACTTCCCTCAAACTCCAGCGAAGGGAAACTGCAACTCCTTAAGCCACACAAAGTAGACTCAAGGTAATCCATGCACGAAGTAATCCACGTGCGAGCGAAACGCGACAGCAGTTTCGAAGGTGCAAAGAGGAAGAATGACTGTCTGCACGCTGCTTTATAGTATATTGCAGTTACGTGGCATTGGGAGTTACCGCCCTTTGCTGGCACGCTTCCTAGAGTTGTCTAAAGCAATCAGGTTGGCCGGTGCAGGCAGTCATGTGGGGTATGAATTTTGCAATTCTTTTTTCGAGGTCAAAAGGTCATAGTATCGCTGGTTGTCTACTGGTCAGTATGGATGGAAAACGCTTCTTTTCTGATCATTCTGTTGGTAAATGTTCATTTCCTGCCTTTTAAAAGTTAACCTGAACTCATTTGTGATTGATGTCAGGATTCACTTGGAGTGACACCCATTATCTGTTGCTGCAGTGACCACTCTCCCCGTGGAGGAAATGATTCGCTTGAACACCTTTGAGCGGATCGGTGTGGACAACTACCTCATCAAGAAGGCTCGCATGGCCGAGGAGCTGCTGGACTCCAAAGTGACCAATGCTGCCAACAGGTCAGTGGTGTGGAGGTCTGCCTGTGTTGGGCCTCAGCTTCTGTGGCACGGTGGGCTGTTCTGCAGTCGTTACTCTTTTTAAGTTTGTTCGCTCATGCATGCCTGGTTGTCTGCCTGAAAATGTGTCTGCTAGCTGTCTGCTCATCTGTGTTCCTGGAATTATCTTCGTCTCTTCTCCCTGTCTCTCAGCCTCTGTCTGTTGTGTGTCTCTCTGTGTCTCTGTCTGTGTGTGTGTGATTGTGTGTGTGCATGTGTGTTTTGTGTGTCTGTCTGTCTGTCTGTCTGTCTGTTTGTTGTGTGCCTCTCTGTGTCTGTGTGTGTGTGTGTGTTTGTGTGTGTGTTTGTATGTGTGTGTTTGTCTGCATGACTGTCTGTCATTCTGTCTGTCGGTCTGTCTGTCTATCGGTTGGTTGGTCTGTCTGTCTGTCGGTCTGTCTGTCTATCAGTTCATCCATCCATCCTTCTGTCCATCCAGCCATCTGTCTGTCCATCTATCCATCTGTCCACCCATCTGTCTGTCTGTCTGTCTATCAGTTCATCCATCCAACCATCTGTCCATCCATCTATCCATCCATCCATCTGTCTGTCCATCTATCCATCTGTCCACTCATCCATCAGTCTCCACTCAAATATTATTTAAGAACAATGCTTTCTGCATGGGTGGATACAGAATCGACCGAGTGATGGATGAATTGGGTCACATCAAGGAGAGTCTGCAGCAACAGGACCAAAACAAGAACACAGAGACTGCCGCCCTGGCCATTGCTGAGAATGCCAAGCCACCACCCCCTGCCAGCAGGTAAGCCCGCTTTTTTTCTCTATGGCATGATAAAGTTTACATTGGCCTAACTGTAATTCAATGCTTTTATTGAAAACTCTGTGTGTGTGTGTGTGTGTGTGTGTGTGTGTGTGTGTGTGTCTGTGTGTCTGTGTGTGTGCATGTGTGTGTGCGTGCATGCATGCATGCGTGTGTGCATGTGCGTGTGCGTGTGGCACCTCTCACCACAAATTAAAACTGTGAACACCTCAGCTCCATTTGAGACATCTACAGAGGTAAGGGTTGGGGGTTGCTTCCATTGATTATGAAAGTCTGATAACTTCAAGTTCTTAATACGTAAAATAATGGCCTACTTTGTTTTTTTTGCAAGAACAATTTGGAAATAGTTTTAAGGAAAAATTCAACCTTGCAAGACTTGTTGAGTATGCATTAACCCATTATGACCTGCAGCGTGTAATGAAAACGGCTTCCTAAAGCCTGAGGTTTTTTCAAGAAAAAACACAATGTCGACAACACTCATAAAAACATTATCTCTTCACTTCTACACTTCCTAGAAACAAGAAGTACACCACTGTCAAATGTGATGTCTGAGTAGCATCCGGTCTGAAAGGGAGATGTAACGCGCGCGTAGCATCCGGTCATAATGGGTTAAATGATGCCCAAGATGCATTTATGATCAGTTTTGGGGGAGAAGAACTGATCAACAAGTGCTTCCTTCAAGACGCCACCAATGAGAAAAGAGAAGATGCTGGTAGCCCTGATGATGAGGGATAGATCTGCACCCTAGTGACAGATATTGAGGGCATGACTGGCGAGAGGTGTGATGAACATGCTTTCCGACTAATGCAGCAGCACCATCAATCCCTCATGGTGTCAATAGAGAAGTTCTGTGGCCGAGTGGTTAGCCCGCTTGACCTACAGTTGCTTGCAGCTAGTGGGCGCATCGTTTGAAGCTATGCGGATCATAGAGTTGCATTCCCGAGCAAGGTGCTTTATTCGCATTGCGTCTCCCCACCCAGGAGTAAAACGGGTACCTGTGAGGGCTGAGATTGCAAACTGTGAAGGTTAACTTTGGCATGTTCATTCACAGCCTGGTTGCTTGCTCCCCAGGGAGTTGAGATGGTGTTGGTGTGAGAAATAGAGTAGCCCCTTGACCAAGGGGTATGAGTGTGCGATTTGAGCATCCATCAATGGGTGGAAAGTCTCAATATAAAGAGAGCACCTTTACCTTTAAATAGAGAGCTGTTTTTTAGAGTAGATAGTGACCACTAGAGTTTGAAGGAGTTTGACTACAAGTGCATGACTATGGACTGCAAATGGAGAGGCAGACTCTATGTGATTGCCTGTTCTCTGCAGAAAAAGAAAGACAAGATGGTTGGATATGACCAAATACAAGAAAGGTACGCAAAGCACTGCGGCTATGATGCCCCTCTCCTCGGCTGGAATAACATCATCTTTGTGCTTCAAGAAGAGCTTTCATGAACATTACTAACATAGAACTATAGCGATCTCCTAGTTTGTCTAGAAGCATGTGCCTTATAATGGTGTCATACGAATTCCTCTTGAATTTAAATATCTGGCTTAAAGTGCCAACTTAATGCATTTTTAACTTTTAAAGAGCTGTATGTTTATTTGATTTATTAGTTGATTGACTTACTGACCTTGTAACATGCTGAAGTTAAATCAGTCTGGGAGATTCTCAGGACAACTTGGAGGTGTTTTTGACTAACTAATCTGAGGCATGGCTTAATTAGTGCAAGAAGCTTTGACATGACCTTCCATAGCGGTGAATTTTCCAACTGCTTAGCTCTAGTGCCAGTCCCCCAAAATGTAGGTTTTGCTTCATGCCAGGACATGGATGGTAGGGAGTTACCTCTGCGGTGAATTAAAGGAGGATAAACTCACAATTTTGACAAAGGCACGTATGAAGTTCTAATGTGCAACAGTAAATTGGGAACTCTTTGTGGGATAACGAGAGAAATTCTCACTAACAACCTGAATTATGGACTTGAAATTCGTTACAAAGTGCTTAAAAAGCAGAGAGAAAGGAAGCTATATGAAATAAAATGAATGTGATGAGTACAATACTGCAGAAAAAAGGATTTCAAACTTATCTATAATGATTTTTTAATTAGTGATTGATTATCAATTATGTTTGTGTGTGGTTATAATAGGGGATAGTGGCAGCCATTATGGATGTGACTAGGGAATGAGTAGGTTTAGGAAAAAAAAGTTCTTATAGTATCGAATGTGATTGTTTTTCTTGTAATGGTAGATTGCTGTAGTTATATTGCTCTTATGCAGTCTAGACCTACTTTGACCTACTGTAAAATTCATTTTTATACAGGTTTTGTAACTCACAGAAATGCTGCTTTCATATTTTGTGTACGATTTCTTGACATATCATTTGAAAAATACACAAAATTTCAAAATATATTAATGCTGGTTGCTCAGGTAAATAACCATGAAATTTAAGTCAATTATTCCTCAAAATGCCATTACTACAATAAGCTATGTTGAGTCAGGCTGAATTTCCTCACTTTTCATTGTATTCTAATTATCATTGATCCAGTAGAGAAAGTGTTCTCTCTACCATTTGACCCTATGAAAAACTCAAAATGTTTCAAAGATGCTGAAGGATTACATTGTTTTTGTTGCTAAGGATATCTTGATGCTGTGTTATTTCTATGCAACACAATCATCGTCGTCATCATAGTCATGGTCACCACCACCACCACCACCACCATGTCCACTACCACCTTCATCGTCATCATTATCATCATCATCATCAACCTGCATCTCTACCGCACCTACCTACCGCATTCATCACCAAACCTAGAGCCTTTCCTACCAATATCCTAATTAGATTCCCTGTTATCTCCGTCATCATCACCATCATCATCACCACTATCATCATCACCACCACTATGATCATCATCGCCATCATCACCACTATCATCATCACCATCATCATTACCACTATCATCACCACTGTCATCATCACCATCATCACTGCCCCAACCATCCATTTCTCACCCATTCCCCTTCCCAAGGCCCACTACCATCCCCTTATCTCTTCACACGATCATTTAGGAAAGTGGCCATCATGAATATCCTTAATCTGTTTTAAATTCCAATGTTTGCATGACAGACAATAATCAGTGGATCCACCGATCGATCAGCCAACCAACAAATCAATTGATCAATCGATCCATCCAACAATTAGTGATTCAATCAATCAATCAATCAATCAATCAACTCATCAATCACTGCATCAAACAACAAAATCAGTAAGTCCACAGACAATCCGTCCATCCACCTATCAACCAAGCAACTCTCTAACCTCAAAACCTTCCCATTCCAATCCAATTCAACCAACCAAGTTTTCTAACGTCAAGCCAGCCCGTCTCAATCCAAACCAACCAACCAAGCAAATGTCTAACTTTAAGCCATCCCATCTTACAAATCCAAACCAACCCACCAAGCAACTGTCTAACTTTAAGCCATCCCATCTTACAAATCCAAACCAACCAACCAAGCAACTGTCTAACTTTAAGCCAGCCCATCTTACAAATCCAAACCAACCCACCAAGCAACTGTCTAACTGTAAGCCACCTCATCTTATTCCAAACCAACCAACCAACCAAATGTCTATCCTCAAGCCAGCCCATCCCAATCCAAACTGTTCACTCAACCAACTGCTTTCCAGGCAGGTGCCAGACGTGGAATATCTGCGCCACTGCGTGGATGATCTGGGCAGTCAGGTGACAGAGCACTCACGCAAGCTGGATGAGCTCATCTCTCGCCTTGAACAGGCTCTGCCTCTCTCCAAGCCTGCCCCCCAAAGGCACCGCCACCAGCGCCATAGGTCCAGAGAAGGGAGGGAGTCTGAGGAGGAATCAACATCTGCAGCACCAGTGCTGGATGACCCACCATCGGTGGACTGCTGAGGAAGTTGTTGTTTTCTGTAGAGATATGGGGGGGGGGGGCTACATGCCTTAGATGATGCATGGACAGATCTGCATTCTTAGTCAGCTGTGCACTGTAATCTCTTTCCAGTGCTGCACACTCTGCGTTCCTCTCTTTGTGACCTGAGGTTGATGGTGATATATTAGAAAAGGAATTGTCCACATATGTCACAACCCTCGGGGCTTCAAAATAAAAATCAAAGTGAAGGGCCAAAAACTGGAAGCTGTGAACAACTTCAAATACCTGGGATCTGTTGTGATTGATGAAGGGTCCAAACCAGAGATACTGTCCAGGATAGCACAAACAACCGCAGCATTGGCAAAGTTGAAGCCAATATGGCGTGACAGAAATATCACTCTCGCGTCGAAGATCAGACTCATGCGCACGCTGGCCATCTCTGTATTCTTTTATGCATGGGAGTCCTGGACACTCACATCTGAACTACAGAGACGGATACAAGCCCTGGAAATGAGATGCTACCGCAAGATTCTGAACATCTCATATAAAGACCATGTCACAAATGAGGAAGTCGGCAACAGGATCAGGAGAGCATTTGGACAGTACGAAGACCTGCTCTCAAGCGTGAAAAGCAGAAAGCTGAAATGGTACGGTCACGTGTCAAGAGGCAGTGGGCTGGCCAAGACCATCCTGCAAGGTACCGTATCAGGTGGGAGAAGGAGAGGCAGGCAGAGAAAGAGGTGGGAAGACAACATCAAAGAGTGGACAGGCTTGACCTTCGCTGACTCACAGCGAGCCACAGAGGATAGAGATCGATGGAGGAAGATTGTCCGAAAGTCATCAGTGGTGCCTCAACAACCCATCTCAGGGTTAAGAGACTGAACTGAACTGAACTGTCACTTGGCATTGTAGGCCTTACTCCCTTCTAACCTGGGAAGTATGTTTTCATAAGTATAATGCTTTGTTTCTCTAGTGAAGGCAGTGTAGTGAGGTTTGTGTCTCACAGGTGTTCAGCCATGAAAAGTAGATCTTTATTTATTTGAGTAGCTGTTTTTGTGCTGGATAAACCACATGAAATTTAGCAGTTGTACCAGTTTGTGGTAGCAGATCTGAAACTCTGCAGATTAAGCTTATTCAGAATATAACATGATACTGAGAAGATCCTTCATTGTTTGATAGATTACATTGGAATTAATAGATGTTAGTTACAAATGCTCAATCTGTAATTATTATCCCTGATTCCTTGCTGGAGTAATTATCCAACACATGGCCAGATTTGAGTTCTGCATGCCAGATCTGACTGTAAGCAGGGTCGACTTATTCCTCGAGTTTATTTAGAGTAATAGGAATCTCATAAAGTGACACATCATGTATCAAATCCATGTATCTTGATATTGTGGAAAAACAGGACCCTATCCTTTTCATGAACCATGAATTGCAGATCATAAGTGCCTACATTGAATATTTTCAAGGCTTTCATGAGTGATGTTTTCTTTTTCTTTTCTTCTTTCTTCCTTCCTTTCTTTCTTATCCTGCAAATTGTTTTATCTGATAAAGAAACCTTGGATAAAGAATGGGAAAGCACAATAATTTATTACCCAATTACAGAACCTTTTGAGATGCATATTTAGCCTGATGTGCCATATCTGTACAGAAGATTTAATATGCATGTGACCCTGCTCTTAGCTTTATGATATTTTGTTACAAGACACATATTTTGTTGTACATGTATATCTATAATGTTGATCCTTGGCTACAATCATGACACCGTCCAATGTTCAGCACATAAACTGATGAAGTATTTTGATGTGCACCAAGTGCATCCCATTGGTTTTCTGCTTCATTTGAGTTTTACATGGTGGCAAGTGTTGATTCTGGCTGACCAAATTTTGTCTCATTTTGGCAGCTGTTGAGTGTTGTCAGTGCAGTATGTTTTTCATATGAGAAGAAGAAGAAGAAGAAGAAGAAGAAGAAGAAGAAGAAGAAGAAGAAGAAGAAGAAGAAGAAGAAGAAGAAACAAGTTTGACTGCATCTATCATAGTAGAGAGATAGAGCATTTGAAATCCATCCTCTGTACATTTGCAAAACTTTTCCATTTATATTCACCTTGCCTGCTCCCCGTCCAATCCTCCGTCCCCGCTCCAGGAATTACCGAGTAATTTTTATTACACCATTGGTAGATGTGTATAGAAGCTGTTGGGACATCTTTTATAGAGGCACTGTTTACTATGTTGCTGGGGTGGAAGGGTGTGTTTCTTTTTCTTTTCTTTTCCTTTTTCCCTTTTTGTACCCTTATCGGTGAACAGAACGAATCTGCAAAATGTTCTATTTAGATGCTGTTTTATCCATTGTACTGAGTTTTTTGTTTCGATCACCATGGATGTTGATAAAACTCAGGGTGTGTGTGTGTGTGTGTGTAGGTATGTGTGCGCATGTGTGTGAGAATAGAAATGGAATTGAACATCAAGCTCTGTATGCATAATTATTGTGTAATGTGTGTATTAGGTCCTCACCACAAAGAGGCGTGTAGTTGTTTTTTTTACAGATAATTTCTTATGCATGGGTTTTTGATGACAAACGTCTGAATATTCACATTTTTATGTGCTTTTTCTGCAAATGAAAGATGCATTTTGCAGTTTTTGTCAAAGATGTGTGGCCTTAAGTTGCAAGCAAATAAGCTGCATAAGGAAATTTTCCTTGTGAACTGTTCATAAAGATTTGGGCTGCAAGCAAAATAATGTCATGAAGGTGTAAAGCATGTATTTGTTTTTGTTTGCACAACACTCTCTCTCTCTGCTTCTGCATCTCTCTATCCCTCTGCATCTCTGTTTCTCTGCATCTGCCTGCCTGTCTGTCTGTGTGAGTGTCTGTCTCTCTCTCCACTTGAGGTTTTGGAACAAGTGAAACTTCTGCTATTAACATGATACCTCTCACTTTGTCATTGTTAAGTATTGACCATGAATCCATGCATAGTGAGAATGATATACTCTAGACTGTAGTATACAACAACAAATGTGACCAGCCACGACAAAACCAGTGCTAAGTCGCGCGGCACTATTTTGCGCTACGACTGAAAAAAGGCAGGGTCACTCTGGGTGATTTTCACTTTTTGATGAAACTAGATTCTACATGGTTCAAACTATCATGCCAGTAAAGGAAACATTTTGAAGAATTATATTTTGATGGTAAAATAAAGACTTTTGTGTTATGTATTGTTTCAAAAGCTCCCTGTAATTAGCGTTAATTGCCTCATTTTAGCCGCAATAAACACACCTAAACCCTTGCAGAACCCCTTCATGTTATATACCGTTAGAAAGGCCGCTCTCTCGGCGTTCCCGCTCTGTGCATGTCGAAGAAAAATAAGGTCAGCTATTTTTGGAAACGGAGTTTGAAATACCGTTGCTAAGGTGTTTAATGTCTGAAGAGGGTAAATCTTCTGAGACCGTTTTTTCAAAATGACAGCTGCTTCAGTACCCAACTTGAAATGCCTGTAACTCCTATTCTAATTAACTCACACTGTTCATTCTCATATCAAAACAAACAGAAATGAATGCAGAATTCAAAAGTATTAAAACCCCATTTTGTCCAAAAATGGACTTAGCACTGGTTTTGTCGTGGCTGGTCACAAATATATTTTTATGCACATTTTGAAGAATGTAACCATGCATCTTTAGGAATATATTGAGTTTTTAATGTAGGCAACTTTTAAAAATCCCCTTCACACAATATACTTGTAGCTGCCATGTTTGGCATCTGTTGACTATTTTCTGACAGAATTGCACTGTATGTATACAAATGTTAAAAATTTAATGGCAAATGCATAAAACTGAAATCCTGTGATATCATTACTTTTTACATCAGCAGTTTTCTTACAGTAGTCCCAGAACTGCCATGAAGAGTTTTTGAGTCCCAGATGTCTTACCAAAATAAAATTGTTTTTTATTGAATGTTCCTTTTTTCCCACTGTAGTGAGCTGCTGCTAATGGTGATTAATGTGATCATGCAGAATTGGTCCTCTTGGAATATTGCAGGCACTATGGGGAAAGTTTTGGGATGCAATCAAGCAGTGTGTGTGCTTTGACCTTGCAGGTTAGCTGGCGCTGAATGATTCTCAGTTTGATAGAGCCATTTGAGAAGGCACTGCTGTTGTGGGAGAATGTAGTAGAATGTGGTAGATGGTGCAAAGAGGATTCTTGTTGCGCAGTACAACTTGCCTTGCCACAGTGCTGGAATGAAACTGCATACCATTACATTTGACCAGGGTAGCTACAACTGTACTCTTATGTAATGCTTTGCCAGTAATACAATGCATCCACCATAGTGACCAGTCACTCTACCATGCCTAAATATGACAATGACAGAACTGGCTCAAGTCAGTGGCAAAAACAAGGAAGACATATCTGCCAAGATTTTTCAGATTCATTGTAAGGAAGAAAACTTTCTTCTGTATGAGATTATGTGCAGTGACAAATTGTCGATGTTTGATATCAGTATACATTTGCTACTATTGTAGATTGTGAATACTGAGAGGGATTTCAACATTCAGCAGTTTCTTGGGAAGTACTTTTTTTTTCAGACCCCTTTTTGTCACAATGTATAGCTAATTTTATGGAGTTGATTGCAGTTTGTGAAGAATATTTATTTTTGTGTCATTTGGCACCATGCCATTTAAACCACAACGATGCTTTGAATACTTTACATCAATATAGAGTGAATGATAATTATACTCATGCACAGATGTAACAGTGAATAAAAATGTATTTAGCTGTGCTCGTTTAGTTCATTGTACATCCGACATATAGTGTGATTGTGTGCCCCGTTTACTGATGGTGGTATTGGTGCTAGGTTACTGAAGAAATGCATGATCTGAAGTTTACATGTGGCAGTAATCAGCTAAATTCTGAATGTGAGACTTCCCACAGTGTAGCATAGCACAGTACTATTCTGTTCAGAGCTCGGATCATCCAGAGCCTCGACAGGTTCTCGGGGGTCACTGAACCATGGGATTACTCTGTTGCAGCCTACCTGTAGGATAGGCTACTGACCCTTCATTACTATCTACCAGCATGTCTCTCTCACTCTCTCTCTACCAGCCTGTCTGACAGTCTCTCTCTCTCTACCAGCATGTCTCACTCTCTCACTCTCTACCAGCATGTCCCACTCTCTCTACCAGCTAGCTAGCCTTCAGGAGAACTCTCACTCTCTCTCTCACTCTCTCTCTCTCTCTCTCTCTCTACCAGCATGTCCCACTCTCTCTACCAGCTAGCTAGCCTTCAGGGGAACTCTCGCTCTCCCACAATCACATTCTTTCCATAAAAAGATGCCTCCCCATCAGTTTCCATGGTATCAGACATTTAATACACCAGTAAACTTGCAGATTTGATCAAACTAAAATGGAAGCTTTCTTTCAGATATGTCTGTACATAAGAGTGACATCAACAGTGAAGGAGAATGTTCAACACTGAATGTATTGAACTAGTTTTTGATTGACTTCAATCACTCACATTTTTTTTCCACATCATAATCAACAAAGTGGACCAAAGTGAATTCCTCCCTTGTATCAAAACACTGTCAAGCTTGTGGAAAGTGTAACATCTGCATTGCTGGTTTTGCACAAATTCTTTTTTTTTCTTCTTCTTCTTTTTTTTTTTTTTTTTTTTTTTTTTTGGGGGGGGGGGGGGGGTAAGAGACAAAGTAATTGCATCCATGTGAATACTAAGTATACATTTATACAAAGGGGAACCAACACGGTGTCCAAATGCTAAAGTCATGTCTCCTCATTTGAACCCAAATGACACATGTATGCAAGCTGCATACAAACAAGTGCATGATCAGGGACTACCAATAAAATGTGATTAAAACACAATGAGCACAACCTTGTATATCCAAACACACTGCCATATCAACATCCAACCCATTGTGTAACCTTGCACGCACACACACACACACACATGAATGCACAAGCACAAATGACATGAGACACAAAATTCCTAAAACTCTTGACATACCTGCCTCATAGGCAAGCTAGTTGACCCCCTGACGAGTGCCCAGACCTTGCAGTCCCCACAGGTGTGCTGTGCAGCAGTCTTGCCATGTTCACAGCCAAGAAAACCCTAGCCTTGCATACACAGGCAAGGTGCCCTCAAAGTTACTTTCCTCCATCCAGGAGTGATGTGGCTATCTATTCAGGGTGCCTCCATCAGCGCTGGAACTGGGTGAGGCAAAATCACCCAACGCCTGTGGGTAAGCTCCCAGGAGAGTTGATATGATGCAGAACTGACGAAAATACTGCAGCCCAACACCTTGGCCTTTATGTTCACATATGCTATGTTTACATCTCACAACCACAGGTGAATTCTAAACTTGGGGGGAAAAAATCTTAACCATAACTAACAGAGGTAATGACATTAATAAAAATTCTTTCTTACCCTACAACAGTCATGTTATGTATGTATGTGAGCAAAACAAATGCAAAATTGGTCCTCAAAATCATGAGCAGCATGGGAAAGTCATTTCTAACCGCAAAATTATTGTTCACATATGGAAAAAAAAGGATTATCCACAGGCACACAATAGGGTAAATAAAGCAAAAAATGCTAAATGTGTGCTACAGTGATCACCACATCAAAGAAATGATCTTAGATGAAGTTGGCATCCCACTTTGGCCTGTCAAAAATATCAAAACAAATTTCCCTACTGGATTTCTGTTGGTTTTGATGAACATTCAAATAAAAAAGGCTTCAATCAACATGCTTTACAGCAACTGTACACGGAGTTGATCACTGCCTTGTCCGTGGGTGCTGTGAAATTCTCCCAGTCAGGACACCAAACTGACTTTCAACAAGAACAAAGCCTGACCACCTGTCTACATCCATGCCTTTCCACCACTGAGCTACAACTTTAACTCTGTCTATTTACACTTGTTAGCCATGGTATCTATTTGTGAGTAATCTTTGTCTGCATGCTGGAATTATGCCAAGTTTAGGGTTTTTTCCAAGCCACAAAACACTTGAAAGCTTTTTAAAATAAAACACATCTTTTCACACAAGAAATTCTTGAATGAAACAGCATGAAAAGACAGGACTCTTTACCCAAAACAAGAATACCTTTGGTGCCCACTGTACAGGAAATGTCCAGGTATGTGGGAATACCTCAACTCCAATGGATTAATGAAGTTTTACAACCTAATGGCCTATGTAAGGCCATTGACTACAAAAATATCCAGGCTAGTCCGAGTAAGAGCAAATCAAGCTTTGGTTTCCCAAGTTTGAGGCGTGGTGACTAGTATCTGACCTCCAACCTCCAAACCAAATATGAGAGCATTTTTCACTACACAACCATAAAGCTACAGCAGGGGAGGATGAAAATAAATACAGCATTGGTCGAGTATACAAGTCATGCTTACAAGTGTGACATCATTAACATATAGTCTAAACATCTCATGAAGTTCCTACATGGCATGTAGGTGAGCAAAAATATTAGACAATAAAAATACAATCCCTGCTCCAACCATTCCAAAATCCATACATAGAATGTTTTGAAGTAGTCAAGATCAGCAGAGTGTTCACAGCTGATATAGATTCTCTCATCAAGGATGGTCAAGGTTCACTTCCTATGAGGGTCAGGGGTGAAGGCTTAATTTAAGCCAGCAGAAAAGTCCCTGATAAAAACTGTCTGGGATTTTAATCCCAGCTTTTGGAGGGTGATGTTATGACCACTATGGGTCTGAGCTTTTCCCATCAGCAAACTGCAGCAAGTGCAAGTACAAAGGAGTAATCATTGCAGACCCAGACATTACAAGGGTCAAAGGTTAAAATCCAGCTGGAAGGGTTAGAATTCCTGTCTCTTCTAGATTTACCATAATCATCTTTCATTGATCAAGGTGGTTTGGAGGACAGAGATCAAGGTTAAAAGTCATGATTAAAAGTGGAGGTTAACAGTCGAGGTTAAAAATTGAGGTTCAAGGTCAAATTCACCTACAGTGCCAGGTCAGGGGTCACTGAAAGGGCTGCATTGTGTTGCCGGCCTGTGCCAAAAAGTGGATGGCCTTGAGGTCAGCCTCTGTCAGCCCAGCATCGGTACTGAGGCACTCAACCTCGTACTGCACGCCC
Source organism: Theodoxus fluviatilis (assembly GCA_034096865.1). Lineage (NCBI taxonomy): Eukaryota > Metazoa > Mollusca > Gastropoda > Cycloneritida > Neritidae > Theodoxus > Theodoxus fluviatilis. The sequence continues at coordinate 131,070 of JAWQFJ010001580.1, forward strand.
TCTTGGGAGAGAATGACCGCGCCCGACTCGGGATGCACTACATATTCCTGGGGGTGGTGGCTCACCTGCCCCTCCAGGTGGTGGTGCTGGTGGTGGGGGTGGTGCCCATGGACCAGGGGCAGCCCATGGGGGTGGTGGTGAGTGAGGGTGTGGGTGTGGGCGTGGGGGTGATGGATCTGGGGATGCAGCACCACCTCGTGGTGCTGAGGAGGAGGCTGGGGCTGCTGCAGCTGCTGCTGCTGCTGTTGATGCTGTTGCTGATGCTGCTGCTGTTGTTGCTGCTGCTGCTGTTGTTGCTGCTGTTGCTGCACAAGGGCTGAAGTTGCAGCCATGTCCTCATTAGCAGCTGTTTTCTTCTTGCTGCGGACTTTGGTCTTGGCAGCCTGCGGAATCTCACACTCTGGGTGCTGGGACATGTGGCTGGTCAGGTATTCCTTGCGGAAGAAGCTTCGGCCACAGTATTGGCACTGGTACTGTCTGATGCCCATGTGGGACACCATGTGTCGCTTCAGGCTTCCTGGACAACACAAAGACACACAGCTGGTCAGGACGTGCAAGGAGGATGAGTGGATGGATGAATAAATGGAAGAGAGAGGATGGTGTGAACACAGGGAGTGAAGTTGGGACCATTACACTGGAATGCACGGTAGGATGGTGCATGGATGAATGAATGAACAAATAGCAACTTGACAGAACATTTTGAAACAATGGAAGAATGGCTATGAGAAACTGGTAAAGGTAACGAAATGCCTGACTTATTACATAATTCAAGTATGTATTAAAATAATTAAGTTAGAAACATGAAAAATGTGTATATCTATAAAAAGACAACAGCAGAGAGTTGACTGCAGGACAATTGAATGTTTCACCCAAGAAACAAAGAGGATATTTCACAGACACGCATACAGCTAGACGAATAGGACACTATAAAGGAGTGGTCAAGTTAAAAGACAACTGGACAGCTGAAACATGGGCACACAGTCACACCACAAGGCCAGTCTGGACAACACACGGCACTGCGGACAAGACACACAAAGAAGATGAGACGTTACTGACTGGCGGCAGTGAAGGTGCGGAAGCACTGCTGGCACTGGTAGACGGGGGCGGTGGCGGGATGCTTGGCCTGGCGGTGCTTTGTCAGGCGGTGCACCGTGGTGAAGACGCGGCCGCACACATCGCAGGTGACTGGCACGGCCCCACCACTGTCGTGGGCCTTCAGGTGGTAACGCAGTGAGGAGCAGCGGATGAACCCCTTCCCACACAAGTTGCACCTGTCAAGGCAATGGGCAGTGCTGGGTCACTATGGCACAGCACCATGGCAAAGGCAGAAAACAGCAACATGCATCTGGTGCTGAATTATTTCCATCAGAAGTAGTAGTTTAATTCACTCTTAACATCCTGTACCGCTCCTAACCACTCGTTAGTCTAAATCCTAAGCATGCAAATTACATGCAAAGCAAGCAAAGAAAAATATCAAAAACGTTTTGTATTAAATCTTAGAATGATCAACATTTACTTTTAACTAAAGTAGGGATTTTTTAAACAAATCAACCGTGTTATGTTTCATTTTCTTTTAAACCTTATAGGACTGGGGCTTGTAGTTGTGAAATTCCTTATAGGACGTTAAGAGTTTATTTCATCACATAGGATTCCAAGAAAGTTTGTAAAGCAATAGGTGCATACCTAAAGAAAAGACCAAGAAGAAGAAAAAGAATCTATGTTATTAAACTCAGTAAAGTTGGAAATCTTATTTACAGTGTTTTGTTGAGATCAGAGAAAACAAAACTAAACAAAACGAAACTTCATTCATGAGTCATGTAGAAAGACCAGGTCAGGGCAATAGGTTTTAAAATGTTCTATTTTCCCCATGAAGTACAAAGGCCACCATACTCACAGGTAGGGGGTGATGCCGGTGTGCTTGCGTTTGTGGATACGGAGGGACTTGGGGTTGGTAAACTTCTTGCCACAAGTCTCACACATGAATGGCTTCACACCTGTGTGCTTGTACATGTGCTCTGGAAATCAAGGCCAAGCAAGTCAGCATACCACGCAAACCAGAAAAGCCTCCATAACACTGCCATGACGAATTGTATTTCCATCCATAAAAGCACAAACATATCACATACACCGATGCACATTTTCTGGAAGCAGTTTGTGAAATGTGCTTGCCAAGTTCGTTGATCTCACTGTTCTTTGATTGATCAATACCAAAACTTCCCACAAAGATGATGCAGGTTGATGACAGTGTACAGAAGAAAAAGATAAATGACCAATTCAGCTTCAGTGGTTCGTCAGTGAGCATCATGGAAAGTGCAGTCTACAATTTTCTATGCCTCTGTGGAAAAAAGGGAAGGGAAGCCAGGGAGGACTTACTCTTGTAGTTGACAGTGCCCTTGACCTCCACACCACAGACCTCGCAGGAGAAGCGAGGCGTCTTGAGTTTGCTCTGCAGGGGAGTTTTCCTCCAGGGGCCCCGTACCTGACTGGAGGCCAGCTTGGTCAGGCCAGGTGGTCGCCCCACTCTCCTTCGAACCACCCGATTGCTACCCTCTCTCCCCTCCGCCTTGTCCCTAGAGTGTCAGCAATGGGTAGGAGTGTTACCAAGTGTTGCCAAAACCAACTCGGTCAAATCCATGATATCCACAATGATTGACAGACAACTCATCTTGAAAAAGGTGCACAATGCTAGATATATGTGTGAGGTGGTCTGATAAAACCTCACACAAGAGTAAAAATTCCTAATGGAGATTTTTTTTTTACGGAATCAAACACTACATACAATTCTGAGGTTTTTTGTGTTTTTTATCATAATTTTTCAGGCAAAACCCACTTTACATTTGATTTATAAAGTCACAAATACAGAAGATGACCGTTTTCAAAAAATTAAATTTAAATACTGTGTTTGTAGATTACGTAACGGAGTAGCATGAAAAACAAATAATAAAAAGTTTAGTTTGTGGTCAAAGGCGACTTGAATAGTTTGTTACATGCACAATTAGACACCAGTGGACTCATTTCTGCAGAGAACTCATATCTGGTTGGAGGTACCCTACACGTATGTTTTTGGCTGTATCTCCAACATTTTGCAAGCCGACAACTTGTGTCAGGATTTGTCACACTGCCTCACATAATGAACTCTCACCAAAGGGCTCAGAATGAGCATCAGGCCAGTGAGATGGATGAATATGAAATATCAAAGTCCCAGGTCCAATTTTTATGTAAAAAATGCCAGAACTCACGTTTCCTCTGGAGAGGATGGACTGACAGCCTCAGACTTGACCATGCTGCTGGTGGAGAAGAGTTCCTGAGAGGTGTCTGCATCCAGGGAGGAGGAGGTCAGGTCAGCCAGGGAGCTGTCCAGCCCTGCCGTCTCCGTGTCCGGCAGCAGCTCTCCGCGCAATGAGTAGATCACCTCCCACACCTTGGTGTCCACCCCCGTAGCCCTGCGCCTCCCCCCACCCCCCTCCTCTTCCTGTAGGCAGAGAGAGAGAGAAGTCTGTGTGTGTGTGTGTGCGTGTGTGTGTGTGTGTGTGTGTGTTGCTTGTGTGAGTGTGTGTGTGAGTGTGTGTGTGAGTGTGTGCATGTGTGTATGAATGTGTGTGTGTATATGCGTGTGGTGTGTATGCAGGGGTGTTAAAACCCACTTGCCCGCTTGCCTGAGGCGAGTTAAAATTGAGTCGGGCTAGTTTTAAAACTGCAGAGTCACTCGCCCGACGGGCAAGTAAAAAAATTGGAGCACTTCGATTCTATTTGCAATTGTCCGTGACTGGATAGCAACAGTCATATTGTCTGCCGCTGCATCTGCCATGTTTTTCATCTCGCTTCATCTCATGTTAAGCCTCGAGTGTTCCGGCGTTGCTCGCAACGAGCTAAAAATAGATTTTAGCGTCCTCAACTTGTGCTCGATGGATGCGTTTGTCGCCTCCAGAAAAGAAGCAAAAGAAAACCGATGAAGAAAAGAAGAAGAAGGACAAGGAATACAAAGAAAGAAGATGTCAACTGTTCAAGGAAAAATGGCACTTCAACGAAGATGGGGGAAAAAGAGACTGGCTTTTTTTCCACTCGGCGAAGAACCTAATGTTCTGCACCCACTGCATCAGATAGGGAACCATCAAGAAAGCACCATTTGTTGTTGGTTCTGACAACTTCAAACTGGAGACAGACCTGCCAACCCACCATCATGCCAAAGAGTAGCATCCAGAGCTATTTGGAGTAGCATTGAAGAAATAGGCGTAGCGGAGGTGGGGGGGGGGGGGGGGGGGAAGAGATAAGGCTGTGAAGGCGGCGCGATAAGCTGAACTGGCGGCGTGAAAGCGGGGGGGGGGGGGGGGGATTCTCCATCACGGTCAAAAGTTCAAGCACACGGGAAAAGCGTAGTTTTTACGGACGAGCATAGCAGCGTAGCCAGCATGTCGAAAGCGTAGCATGCTACGCCTAAAGCGTAGCATGCTACGCCTAAAGCGTAGCACTTGGCAGGTCTGTGGAGAGCATCAGGTTTCATGAACAGTCAAAGGGGCACTTGTGGAGTGCAAAATGCAGCTCCAACCGCGAGAAGAGCAGAAGCGAGACCGAGAACAAGACCCAGGTCTCAAGGCTGACACACCTGTTCCGTACGGCACATGCCCTGGCCCTCCATCTACCCTCATCAGTGCCTGTTAAAGTGGCTAGTGTGAACATAGTTAAAACATTATCTATTCACAAGGAAGTGATAGATGCTTTTTTGCATTTTAGAATTTCATTTGTTTAAAAAAGTTTTGGTCAGTATTGAGCTGGTTATGCTTGACTGTTAATGTGCTTTTGGTTTACATTTTTCAGGTTGTACTCATGTAAAAGGAAGAAGATACGAGAATGGGTGGGTGGGGGTGGGCAGAAGAGAAAGAACAGCAAGTTCTGGAAAGGAGTGTTTTGTTAGCACATTGAGATTACAATTAGAAGATGACAGTAAGGTAGTATTAATATAAACTAATAATATTCTCAAGTTGCATGATAATTGATAGTTGTGCCATTCCATTCTATACCAGAATGCCATATGTTTCAGCTTGTGGAGTTTCCTACTCAATTTTGAGTTGGTTCATGCTTAATTGCTTACATGGCTCTACTGTTTTCTAGTCAGCTGGATTGTTTTTGATTACTACTAAGTTCTGTACAGTTTATTTTCATTTAATTCCAGAATACCCTCTGTTTTGTGAAGTTTCCTAATCAGCTTTGAGTTGGTTAATGTTTACTTGTTTACAAGGTATTCTTGTATTCTAGTCAGCTGGATTGTTTTTTATGACTATTGTACAGTTTATAGTGTCCTACCTGGTGAGATTCTAGGGTGAATTTTGTTTTGTTAATCTGAATTTATGGTTAAAGTCAGTTCTGAATATAATCCTTTGTTGTTGCTATGAATAACAAGTTTTGATGTTTTATTGATTCATTTATTTTTCAGTTTTCTAGCCAGGTTTTAAAGTTGGACTTTGCTTTGTTGATTTCAAGCTGGGCAAAATACATAGCATATCATCTTCAATAAAGTCATGTTGAGTTGGTGTGTTTAGAAACTGCATTCAGTTTTTCATTATTTGTGTATGGAAGGCGGGCTGGTAAAAAAAGTTGCGGGCTAGTAACTTTTGTGTTCAACTAGCCTGGCGGGCTAGTAAGCCAAAATAATTTTGAACACCCCTGTGTATGTGTGTGTGTATGTGTGTGTGTGTTTGTGCGTGCATGTATGCATGTTTGAGTGCATGTATGTAAGTGCGCGTATGTGCGTGTGTGTGTGTGTGTGTGTGTGTGTGTGTGTGTGTGTGTGTGTGTGCATGCATGTATGCATGTGAGTGTGTAAGTATACCTACCTGAGCAGAGAAGAACTTGGCAAACTTGTCCTGCCTCTGGGTGAGGGCATGGCGGTGAGCCTCAGGGTCTTTGACCTCTGTTGCTAGGCAACCCTCAGTCAGCCATGCTGCCACATCCCTGGCCATGCCTGCCCAGTGCAGGTGTGCTTGCAGCCGTCCCACCAGCGTTGCCACAGACTGGTTTCCCTCTGCTGGCACAGCAGCTCTTGGTAAGCCAGGTTTTAATCACAAATGTATTTCAGCTCACAACAGTGCTTCACTACAGCACTGAAGTCTCCCTACAGAAGTTTCAAGCCAGACTGAATACCAAGTGTGGCATGCACAAATGGGAAAAAGTTGGGAAAAACTGGTCTTTAGAATTCATATTTTCATAGTAGACAAAAGATACTTGAAAACCACTGTCATTTTCATTTACAATGAAACCTTATAACAACATAGTGAATTAATGTGCACACCTCTCATCAACATCATTAGATTAGTTATCTGAAAACATCTCCTCACAAGTGATCCATGCAAAAGTGATTGAAGCAAAGTGCTTTCACATTTCCTAATCATATCAATCCATCTCATCTTCTCACCATCAAGTCTTGTAATGACACATCCAAATACACGCTACCAAAGAACACTGCTCAGTCACCAAGGAGACGCCCACTGCGCTCACCTGCACCTGCCTCCTGGATGGCTGCCTGCCGCTCCTCAGTAGTGATGACAACCTTCCGCCACGGTTCGTCCCCTTCGTTCTGCTGCAGGAACATGAGTGTCTGGCCATCCAGCTTGTAGCTCTGACATGTCTGCTTCAGTCTGGACCGCTCTTTTTCATCCAGCTCCGCCCTGAATGTCAAGTGGCGGAGGTACTCCACTATGTCCTCGTAGCACACCTCCTCCTCCCCAGAGTCCTCTGTCACTGCAGTGGACAGCCTGCCACTGGCATCGGAAGTGTCCTGTGAAAGGAACACAGAGAGACTGTGGGTGATGGCACTCTGGGCCCCGATGTCTTGATACTTTTGGTTCTCATTCGGCAACCCTGTGGGCTGGGGGTACAAACAGACCCACCCAGTCACTCTACGCAATTTGTAAAAGATGAATATGAAGGGAAGATGAGACTTGTCGGGCCCCTTCTCTAACTAGCTCTAGTGATTTGCTGGTCAATGGCCGTATGTGGCCTACATAGGCTGACCGGTAATGAAACTCCATTCAACATCATCTTCTCATTCAACCACTGGCAATGACCACATTTCTGCTTCAAGAAGTATCCAGTCCAAATCACCCTGAATAAAGTGGTTGCTAAAAATGTTTTCCTGTTTAATACACAACATTTAATGTAAAAATAATGACCCCACTCTCCCTCTATGAAGATGCAGCCTACATGAAAAAACTCTCAAAATGTGAAAGTCTCTGGATTGCGACATGCTCTAGGAACAGTACAAGATGGAAAATGCTGCATCATCACACAACATTGCACTGCTGGGGATGAGACATGCGGGGGAAGGTCATACAAAATCTAACTTTAGTTGCTCTTTCACCCACTACCCACGTCCATATTTGAGAGCCTACTGACGCAAAAAGACTGACAGATTAAACATCTTTTATCAGTTAAGATTTCCTTCATTTCTGGTCCTTCATTCTTGAAGGTGGCAGGATATGTGTTGAGCTCTGTGGGATCACAAAACAACATTCTCTCCTTCATTTATGTACTCTCTAGAAACCTTGTTTCCTCTCTTGGAAATACAGAATGTTTCCTTCCAATGAAATGATATAAACCCAAATGTCTTTCCCCCCACTATGATAATGTCACACATTTGCAAGATGCAGAAAGTTGAGTCTAAGCAATGATGCATTTCCAAAGACGTGAGCTGCTTGCGAGCACCCCACACATTGCCAGAAGAGTTCTCACCATCTGGGCACTGGCGTCGCTGCTGGCATCTAGCATTGCTGCATCCTCACTTCCTGTCTGGCCCTGGCTGCTGCTGCTGTTGCCATGGTAACCAGGGCTGCATTTGGGGCATGCTTTGACGAAGGCCTCAGCGTCCAGAGTCATTCCCCGCCAGTACAGCCCCAGCGCTCCCAGGCGCTCCAGCATGCGCACCTGGCTCAGGTGGCTGTCTGCAGATAGGCAAAGGGCGGCATGGTAGGAGGAAGTGGGGACAAGGAGTAGGAGAACAAGGATAAGAACAAGGAAGATAAGGAAGATGACACATAAGTAGGGGAGGGGAGGGGGGGGGGGAGGAGGAGAAGGGGGGGGGGGAGGAGGGGGAGGGGAAGGGGGAGGGGGGGGAGGAGGAGGAGTAGGAGGAGGAGGAGGAGGTGGAGGAGGAGGAGGAGGAGGAGGAGGAGGAGGAGGAGGAGGAGGAGACAGCCAAAAAGAGACCATGGAAATGAGAAGTGTGTGATTCAAAAAGTCATCTGTTCCATACTGATTGAAGATCTGAGACATGGCTCACAGATGCATATTGCTTTTGTTTTTTGTGTTAATGGTCAGACACAGGGTCAGAAAAAATGGGAGGGGGGAAGTTGTGGTTTTGGTCCAGTAAGTCCACCATTTAATTCTATCCATGTCTCTAAACAAGATTGTGTTTCAACAAGTTTCTTGATATAAATACTTCCTTATTGTGCTTGTACAGACCTGCCAACCCACCATCACGCCAAAGAGTAGCATCCAGAGCTTTTTGGAGTAGCATTTAAGAAGTAGGCGTAGCGGAAGGGGGGGGGGGAAGATAAGTCTGTGAAGGCACGGGGGGGGGGGGGGGGGGGGAAGAGATAAAGCTGTGAAGGCGGCGCGAAGCGCTGAACCAACAGCATGAAAGCAGAGGGGGGGGGGGGAGGGGGGGGGGGGCCGCGAATCCTACGTGACGGTAAAAAGTTCAAGCACGCGGAAAAATCTTAGTTTTTCCTGACGATCGTAGCATCGTAGCAAGCATGTCGAAATAGTAGCATGCTACGCCTAAATCGTAGTACTTGGCAGGTCTGCTTGTATGTCATGTATGTGTTGGACAAAAAAGTTTGTTTTTAATGGCCAAAAATAAAGTACATGAGTAAATGTATCTGTAAAAGGAGATGGTTTAGGATCGAGACAAGAAGCCAATACAAAAACTCGCTGCTTTTTCTGGTATTGTATGAATGCTTTGTTGTTGTTTGTGTCTTGTTTTTTCTGGTATTGTATATATGTTTTTGTGTTGTTTGTGTCTTGTTTTTTCTTGTCTCGTATGTACGCTTTGTTGTTGTTTGTGTCTTGTTTTTTCTGGTATTGTATGTATGTTTTTGTGTTGTTTGTGTCTTGTTTTTTCTTGTATCGTATGTATGCTTTTTTGTTGTTTGTGTATTGGCGGCTTGTCCTGCTCCTTTACCTTCTCCTTGTACAGATACATTTACCCTCGACTCCCATGTGCTGTTCTTATTCAAGTACTGCAAGCAGACGAGCACACAGCAGAGACAGAGGCCCAAGAAACACACACTCACTCTGGTCAGAGGTGTGGATGAGGCTGAGCAGCTCACAGCGCATGAACTCCTGCGACACGACCAGGCGGTTGCGGCCCTCGTCCTGCGTGTACAGCAAGTTGCCGTTGTCCATCTGGAAGCTCTCCGCTGCCTTGCGGATGTTCCGCTTGTTCTCCACTGAGCTGCCAGGAGGGTAGGCTCCCGTTGCCTTGTAGGCCTTGATGGTCTTGTAGAAGCTGTCCAGATCCATCTGGAACAGAGGGGAGATCAGGGGTAAGAGACGACTGCCCTGGGATCATCTGGCTCATGATATAGAAAGATTGATGTTCAGCATTGTGCAGCTGCTGTCTGGGTTCATTCTGATTTTTGCTCTGACAGATGCAAGTTACAGTCCATTAGCTCGAGCAAGCTCAGACTGGGTAAATAG
>JAWQFJ010001580.1:148262-169000 GCA_034096865.1 Theodoxus fluviatilis
CATAGTGCGCACAGTGCTGTAACATAGTGCGCACAGTGCTGTATCATAGTGCATACAGCCCTGTAACATAGGGCATATGTGCTGTAACATGGTGCATAGTGCTGTAGCATGGTGCATGCAGCGCTGTAACATAGTAAATAATGTGCTGTAACATAGTAAATACTGCGCTGTAACATAGTAAATACAGCGCTGTAACAAAGTAAATACAGCACTGTAACATAGTAAATACAGCACTGTAACATAGTAAATACAGCGCTGTAACAAAGTAAATACACCGCTGTAACAGAGCATACAGTGCTGTAACATGCTGCATGCTGTTCTGTGCAGTGCAGAGAAGTGCACAAAGGAAAAATAAATGTAACATTTGACTGGAGCCACTGGAAGACTTCCCCCATCAGCTACACCCTCTGGGTGCTGGGTTTTCAGGAACTGCTCCAGTAGCCCAGCCAAGGTTGGCCCAGGCAGGGACAGAGGCTGCTGGGAGGTGTCAGGATGGGTCAGATCCAACTTTGTGTTCAAATGACCTGGCAGATTGAGTCCGACCCATGCACAGCTATGAATTGATGCCCAACCCTGCACACAACTGCAAGAAACATAGCCCTCACTCTCTATTTCTTCCGTCAAGAAGATCGTATCAAGCAACGAGTCTTGCCAGATGCTTCACTTTCTGACAGCAGCATGCATCAGGAGACCAGGACATCAAATGTTATTGCCACTTCCTGACATTAAGATTCACCTAGTAATAGCTGGGTTAAAACCAGAAGTGAGTCTACAAACCCCTTGTTGCAAAGTCATTTCATTGATGAGGCAGCAGATTATTGTCACAGACACTTCCAAAGACAGTTGGGAGTGCCTTGCAGGCAACTGGAGTGGTTGGAAAAGACCTGTCAAGAAGGGCATCAGGAGGGCATCAGGAGGGGGTCAGGAGGGGGTCAGGAGGGGGTCAGGAGGGGGTCAGGAGGGAGTCAGGAGGGGGTCAGGAGGGAGTCAGGAGGAGTCAGGAGGCAGTCAGGAGGCAGTCAGGAGGCAGTCAGGAGGCAGTCAGGAGGCAGTCAGGAGGCAGTCAGGAGGCAGTCAGGAGGCAGTCAGGAGGCAGTCAGGAGGCAGTCAGGAGGCAGTCAGGAGGCAGTCAGGAGGGAGTCAGGAGGGAGTCAGGAGGGAGTCAGGAGGGGGTCAGGAGGGAGTCAGGAGGGGGTCAGGAGGGAGTCAGGAGGGAGTCAGGAGGGGGTCAGGAGGGAATCAGGAGGGAGTCAGGAGGGGGTCAGGAGGGGGTCAGGAGGGAATCAGGAGGGAATCAGGAGGGAGTCAGGAGGGGGCAGGAGGGGGTCAGGAGGGGGTCAGGAGGGAATCAGGAGGGGGTCAGGAGGGAGTCAGGAGGGGGTCAGGAGGGAGTCAGGAGGGGGTCAGGAGGGAATCAGGAGGGAGTCAGGAGGGAGTCAGGAGGGGGTCAGGAGGGAGTCAGGAGGGGGTCAGGAGGGAATCAGGAGGGAGTCAGGAGGGGGCAGGAGGGAGTCAGGAGGGGGTCAGGAGGGAGTCAGGAGGGGGTCAGGAGGGAGTCAGGAGGGGGTCAGGAGGGAATCAGGAGGGAGTCAGGAGGGGGCAGGAGGGAGTCAGGAGGGGGTCAGGAGGGGGTCAGGAGGGGGTCAGGAGGGCATCAGGAGGGGGTCAGGAGGGAGTCAGGAGGGGGTCAGGAGGGAGTCAGGAGGGGGCAGGAGGGAGTCAGGAGGGGGTCAGGAGGGAGTCAGGAGGGGGTCAGGAGGGCATCAGGAGGGAGTCAGGAGGGGGCAGGAAGGGGTCAGGAGGGGGTCAGGAGGGGGTCAGGAGGGGGCAGGAGGGAGTCAGGAGGGGGTCAGGAGGGAGTCAGGAGGGGGTCAGGAGGGCATCAGGAGGGAGTCAGGAGGGGGCAGGAGGGAGTCAGGAGGGGGTCAGGAGGGGGTCAGGAGGGCATCAGGAGGGGGTCAGGAGGGCATCAGGAGGGGGTCAGGAGGGAGTCAGGAGGGGGTCAGGAGGGAGTCAGGAGGGGGCAGGAGGGGGTCAGGAGGGGGTCAGGAGGGCATCAGGAGGGGGTCAGGAGGGCATCAGGAGGGGGTCAGGAGGGAGTCAGGAGGGGGTCAGGAGGGAATCAGGAGGGGGTCAGGAGGGAGTCAGGAGGGGGTCAGGAGGGCATCAGGAGGGAGTCAGGAGGGCATCAGGAGGGGGTCAGGAGGGAGTCAGGAGGGGGTCAGGAGGGAGTCAGGAGGGGGTCAGGAGGGAATCAGGAGGGAGTCAGGAGGGGGCAGGAGGGAGTCAGGAGGGGGTCAGGAGGGGGTCAGGAGGGGGTCAGGAGGGCATCAGGAGGGGGTCAGGAGGGCATCAGGAGGGGGTGAGGAGGGAGTCAGGAGGGGGTCAGGAGGGAATCAGGAGGGGGTCAGGAGGGAGTCAGGAGGGGGTCAGGAGGGCATCAGGAGGGAGTCAGGAGGGGGCAGGAGGGAGTCAGGAGGGGGTCAGGAGGGAGTCAGGAGGGAGTCAGGAGGGGGTCAGGAGGGAGTCAGGAGGGGGTCAGGAAGGCATTAGAAGGGGGTCAGGAGGGGGTCAGGAGGGGGTCAGGAGAGGGTGGGTCAGGAGGGCATCAGGACGGGGTCAGGAGGGCATCAGGAGGGCATCAGGACGGGGTCAGGTGAGGAGGAAGCTGCAGCTGAGGGACAACAGAGGCTGGGGAAGGCAGAGGAAGTGGACTGCAGCTTCCTCTCAGTGCTCAGAGTTTGTGTGGAGAGAGCAGCAGAGACTGCCATGCCAGAGTGAGACTCCTTAGCGCTTCGGACGCCGTCCTTGAGCCTTCTGACCTTCCATGGTGCATCACTGCCTTTCAAGGCAGATTGTTGACAACTCTGGAACTGCTGTTGTTGTTGGTCCATCGTCATTGAAGAGGACCTTGACATCTATTGACTTGTACACTGGATACAGAGTATCTGTAGATGGCTGGCAAGGCTGATGGGAGCAGGAATGTTCTCCCACATGTTGAGCAGACATATTTAGGCTCAGTTGTTGATGGAAGCTCTGGACTTGCACAATGCTGTTTGTCAGCCAACCTTCTCTCCTTTGATGCCTGAAAACCCTTATGCATGAAAGGTTGTCAAGCTGGCTGGTCCTGTGTCCATGATTCCCAGGTTGCAGTGTCTTTCAAAAGTCATGTTGCCAATGGAAACACAATCAACTCACAAAATTCTTGTGTCAACCAGCCACCCAGCTGCACTCTGTTCATTGCTGCAGTTCGAATTCAAGTTAGTCAAAACACATCAATGAATGGAAGACACATTGTAAACAGTTCTATGATTGATGCTGTTAAACCATTAGTACCTTTTCCCAGAAGCTGGTGGCAGGCAGGAAGACAGGCAAGGCTGTGCTACTGGTGCTGGCGTTCAGGGTCACTGTGGCAACAGGTGTACCTTCAGTCTCTGTATCTTCTTCACCATCCACAGCGAGGGGCTCCTCCTTCAACATCACCTGGCCCGACAGCGGGAAGCCAGTGGAGAAGAGGGGTGATGTGGAGACGCTGCCCCCCATGTAGATCTGCAGTTGACATGAAGCATGTATGCACTGCTCAAACCAAATAAGTACATGGACTAGAAGTTGATTCTCTGTGTTTATCGTTCTGCTCGACTCAGGTACGGAAAGCAAGCATCACATCACTCCAGCAATGTCAGGTTGTACATGTACTACTACTACCCTGGATACTGTACAGATTATCACTGAATACTAATTAAGAGCGATATCAAAGTCAAACTGAGTCTATTGCTCACACACCCACCTCTCCCCAAACCTGCAATGCAGACATGATGTGATAAGTTCAGCTTTTTTCACAAGGAATACAACATTTAAACATTAGAAACTTTTTTGTTTCAGCATGCAAAGACATAATGGTACAAGGTAAAGGTGTGATTTTATATAGCGACTTATCACCTACATCTGGATCTCAAACCGCTTTACACTTTACCCCCTGGTCACTGGGCCCCATAACCAATCCTTCACTGGCACCTGACAACAAGTACAGTGACAGGCAGTTAAGATGCACATATACAGGTAACAGCACCAACTCCACTCCCTGGGGAGCAATCCAACCTGATGCTGGCTCCTGGCCGCACACAAGGGTTAATTGCACTACAGCCTTCCATTACTGCCCTCACAGGATTTACTCCTGGGTGAGGAGAAACAATGTGAGTTAAGCACCTTCCGTGATGATGCAACTCTGGAGCCGCGCTGCTTCGAACACAGCACAAACCACTTGGCCGCAGACATCTTTACATAGTCAAACACCCAAGGCATATTATTCGATGATTTTTGTACTCTAAAAGACTGTTGTATTAACAAGGGGTAAAAATCCACACAACAAACTTCTCATCCTGCTACTGATCACTGTTCAAAGTTTCAAAAAGCAAATTTTTACTCGTTGCTGAAGATCAAACAAATGCACATCTAACACCTCTCTCATGAAATTCATCAATCCATCTTGAAGGTTGAAACTGCCCTTCTTAAGGAAAAAAAATTGTGGTTCAGGAATCATGGCAACAACAAAAAGAAAAAGAAAAAGAAAAAAGGGTCAGTAGGTCGACCAGAACTTTTTTCTTCTTCTTTTTAGAAGAGGCCAGATTGAACATAAACCAAACTTTCTTTCACTAAAAAGGCTGTTAAAAAAAGTGTGGATACCATAAGCTCATAGGGGAGGGAGGATACTGTAGCATGAACCAACAAGGGACATTACTCCTACTTGCAAAAATTTTTAATCTCCCATCCCGGCCCTATTTTTTTGCAATTTGGATGGGTCCGAATACGCGCAAAAGCTTTGTTCTTATTGGTTGGATGATTTAAAATGCAACCAATGCTAATAGAAGAGGCATAAGCCCGAGGGGTGCACCAAAATGAGGAGCAGACCAGCTTCCAATTTACCAAAAAGTATCATGAAGGAAAAGTTAGGAAAACTCGTTTAATGCTACAGAAGCACCGCACCACTCCAAAATAACTATTTTTAAGTGCCCTAATATTCAATTTATCGATGTTGTAAGTTTCAGGACATAACATGCGCGTTAAGTTACTTAAAAAACAGTTTTGACTAGCCTACCCCGGCCGTTTCCGAGTGTTGACGGAGAATTCCGAATTTTACCGATGGCCATTTTTATTGATGTTTTAAACTGCGTGACATCAGAGTGAAGTCCCCTGCAAAGCTCGGAAAGCTATTTCTCTCTTTAATTTGATAGTGTTGATCTGCTAAAGAGATACAAATTGCAATGGCAGTTCATATATTGCTGATCAGGTGTTAGTAAACGATGTTGAATCATCACGAGTGAGTGAGTTCGGAGTGACCTAGTTCGTTCGGCCACGCCTACGCTGTAGGCTACGGCCGGCTACAGGCTAATGCTGTATGCGGCAGAATGCCTAGTTTTACCCGCTCAGCAGTGTCAGCAGTCAGCTATCATTAGGCAGAACTATTTAGTGAAACATTTCAAATATGTAAAATTGTAAATACTTCAGATTTAACACATTTTTAGATTGCAAAAGAGGTTTCCATGTTCGTATTTTATGCATTTGAACATCACATGCAGAAACTGCAATGTCAAGGACTACTGATGCCATCAGTTTATGACTAACTGTAAGCTTTGTAAACATGGGCAGATCATGCCCTGCTATTGAATATAAATGAGTGTTTGTGAAGTTGCTGAAGTTTGAAAAAAAGGTGAAAGCACTGATGATTTGTTTTTATTAATGACATTAATGTACTTGGGTAACTTCTAGTCTGTATTATTTTCTTCTCTGGATTGCATAGTTCACAGCAATTTCCTCAATCTTTGATTCATGATCATGGTAATGGAAATTTAAAAAAATGATCAGTCAGTGATTACCTACACCACCAGTCATGCAGAGGGCATGTGTGTGTCACTGTGTACACATGTGATATTTCAAAGCTCTGTATAACTTGAAGTTAAGAATCACAAATTCTCATAGCATTAAGCTAAGGCATTTATAGAAAGATTGTGCAAAGAACTAATAGTCTTCTTTTATGTATGGAGCAACTGTATCATGTGAGCCATTTACTTGCCAGTTATGAAGATGCTGACTTGATTTGCCTTGCTTTCATGATAAGAAAATCATTAACTTAAGTATTCTTGTATGTAATATAATATTAATTGGAAGATTGTGTACGTAAGTATTCCTTTCAAGTCTGCTTGTGGATTGTTCTTGGCCATAGAATTTATTTTGGATGTGTTATGAACCAGAATAAATCAGCAAAAGTGCATTTGTTGAACAGTTTACTGGAATTAAGTTTCTGTTTGGTTCCATCGCATGTTGGACTTTTGTGAATCTGTGTTCCTAAAACACTCTTAAAATGCAACTTAACAGCAAAGTTATCATTGTGCCAGTTCAAAACAACAATGTGGACATTTTCCTTAGGTGAGGGAGAGAAATGGCAATTTACTGATTTTTAAAAATATTTCTACATCATGTAGGCTGCCGTTTTTCTTGAAAAACCCATTACGGATATCACAAAAAAGTAATTACTCACCCCACATCATGGATATTTTTATGAAACCTATTTCCTAGATTTGGGGGAACAAGATCAATTTTTAATGCAAGTTTTGAAGCTCTAGGACAAAAACTTTCTTTTTAATGGACTTGGTCCACTTTTTAGGACCTATGATTTTGACCTTCATTTGACCCATATTTTTGAAAATTCATAAAAAATCAATAATTGCTTTAAAGTGTTAAATCAAAGTGATTTGGTGTCATTTTGGTGACATAGTATATGATCTGACTGATAAGAAAAAAGTGCTTGGAATTATTTTTTTTTTTTTATGGTTGCTTCATGCTAAGGATACAGTTCCAAGTTGTTTACCTTCAATTACTTTTTTCTCTTTTCTTTCTTTGCATGATGGAGAAAAAAAGTTAGGGGTTGGCAGAAAAAAGGATTGGTCGGGTTACTGTAACCATAAGGGTTTTTCCCCCCTTATGAAAGTAATGCCAGGCTTTCATGCATTGCTTCAGTAGCTCAGCCAGGGGCAGCCCCCAAGCAGCCAAACAGGCCACTGGGAGGTGTTGGTTAGCTTACAATGTCCCATTTCGCCATACTCCACCCACTTTTTCTATACTACCCCAACTCTCCAGCAAAGCAGTGGACTCGCTCCTGAATTTTACCATTCAAACACATTATTCTAATTTTAGAGATCATGTGATGAACTCTTGCCTTTCTGGTAATGACAGTCACAAGATCATTGCATGATCACTAAATTTAGAATGAGTTTGACTAGGACTAAGTTAAAAGGGCAGCTAGGGGTGGTATTAACCCATCCACGACACACCCCTTTCTCGCGGGAGATCGCGTGGTATCACATGCAGGCGGCAAATTGGCTTTGACGCGAACGCCAACTGAATCATTGAGTTGTATTCCGGACAGCATTTGTGACTCATTTTTGCCAGACAGTGAGAAGATTTCTCAGACTGTGATAGACAGGGGTATAAATAAATACTACTCATGTTATTTAGACGAAATTAAGATCTATGAGCAAGAGGATTCAACGGTGGAGGTGACAGCTCGGGAAGTGCTGGCATCTGCGAGACAATGAGCGTCGTATCTGTCTGTTGTCAGGTGCCTGTAAAATGTTGATCAAGTGTTCCAGTGATCAGGTAGTTAAGTTTTAAATGGATTGAGCGCCTCGGGTTGGTGTAGAGTCGCTATACAAAACTACTACCTTTACCTCCACTAGTTGCATTGATGAGAGAGAAATTTACCAACCACGTTCGATTCGAAGATTTCGGTCATGCTATTTACCGAAATGGCGCTAATGACTTCGAAATGGCTTAGAAATGAGCATACATATCGTTATTCCCTTCTTGAATATGATATATTTAAGCTATATTCTAATTAAACCAGAACTATATTTGACTAAATTACGTTAGAAACAGCAACATTTTGAAACAGACATGCGGTCGCCATTTCGATCA
This sequence comes from Theodoxus fluviatilis, assembly GCA_034096865.1. Classification (NCBI taxonomy): domain Eukaryota; kingdom Metazoa; phylum Mollusca; class Gastropoda; order Cycloneritida; family Neritidae; genus Theodoxus; species Theodoxus fluviatilis. Next base: position 156,234 of record JAWQFJ010001580.1, read on the forward strand.
TCATCCTGGACGGATATGGCGAATCTTTGCGCTTCGGCTTACGTTGGATGGGATATATTCTGTTCTAATCCTGGAGCTTTGTATAACCGTGCTCTACCCAAAATCTCAGAACTACCATCACGACAGACAAGCTGTGTAATGAGATGGTAAGGTACATAGGCATCATCCTCGCAATGAAGTGTTACTGTACGTCTTATCCTCACTCAACCCTCACGCTCCCTCCCAAAATCTGCTTCCTGAAGCCTAGAAATGAATAAACTTGTGTTAAACAACAGTAATGTTCAATTTCAAATGCAGATCTGAGACTCACCCCCGCGCAGACTCCTTTGTTTTTATTAAGCCGGTTGAGATTTAGCTGATCGTGTGGCCGGCAGCACGCCTTGATCCACGCCATGGCATCGGCTCTTCTGCTTTTTACTGAGGGAAATTGATGCAATTTGCCTCCTACTATTTTATCGGGATATCGTTGATCACCAGAGCATGTGCCCCACTGGCAGTGAAGAACCATTTTGTTGTGGTTGTGCGATAGGCTAGAACCGAAGCGAAAACACGTGATGGAGTCAAATAGACGCTGCTTCCAGACAGCGCCGTATTTGTGAGACCGTGTCAGCCAGCGAAGTCTGCGCTAAAAATAGACTAGTTTCCGCGTCAGCGATTGGCTAAGCCCAGCGACCGCGTGGGCCGTGTGGATGACCTAATAGGAATGGTAGCACAGAGGGGAATATGGTAGCGGGGGACATTTAATTGAATTTACCCCCCATCAACAACCAATAAGCACTATGAAAAAACAACAACCACAAGCTGAAAAAAAAATCCTATCAAGATAAAGGAAAATGCTAGTTACACTCACACTGAATGAATTCTTTTTTCATGCATTACAACATCAGCATATGAACAAATATTTTTTCAAGAGATGACCAAGGCAAGATCTCAAAGGACGAGAGCAAGGGAAGGGCAGGATACCTGTCTGTTGACTTGGCAGACGGCACATTCATGGATGACCTGTCGCACAGCTGCCGAGATGCCAATCCAGTAGTACTGGGTGGACACCAGTCTTGTGGTCTTCTCCACCCCATGGTGCACACCTGCCGCACAAGCATAGAGGCTTGCTCTCTGAGTCATTGCTGCAATGGCACACTCCGTTTGGACATGCAGCTTTTAACAAGGCTCCACCCTAAAACTAACCATCACATGAACAATGCACAAAAGTTCAAGATTTGCCTTGATGTGTTGAGACAAGTGTCATGACTTTTACTTCCCCACCCTCTTCCGTATTCCCAGATGGCAATGCCTTAAAACCATGCTTTTTCCATAATGATGAGTTTTTTGTTTTGTTTTTTTCATCATTTCTCAAGGGTTACAAATCAGGAATATGCCCATCTTCCAGTGGCCCTTTCTAAAAAGTAATGATATCTGTGTCTGTCTCTCTGCTTGGACAGACACCCATCCGTCCTTCACAAACACACACACACACACACACACAAACACTCACACACACACACACACACACACACACACACACACACGCAAACAAACACACACACACACTCTCTCTCTCTCTCTCTCTCTCTCTCTCTCTCTCTCTCTCTCTCTCTCTCTCTCTCTCTCTCTCTCTCTCTCTCTCTCTCTCCTCTCTGCTTCTTCTTCCTCTTCTTTTTCATCCTCCTCAACAGGTTAAAACCAATGAAATGTGATCAGTCATGTAAGCACACAGTATTCATTAGATTCAATCTATAACAAAGATAAAATCTGCACAACAAAATACTGATTCTACAAATGCATTCAGCAGGAAATTACGTAAAAAGTGATAAGTGACAAATGTTTACTCTAGTCTATCAGTTTATTGATTTCGTGTCAGAAATCAATCTAAGCCTGAGAGAATGGATAGTTTATGTAATTTGAAATTTTATATTGCCCATGTTGTGTAAGTAATGTAAATGTAAATGTAAATACAACTTTGAATAGTATGCATGAGCATTTAAGTAATACAAGTTAGATAATTTACACCAAGATATATTTTTGGTATTAAATGGACTGTTGGCTCTAACAACTTGGAGCAGAATTTTAAAATCAGCATAAATCCCAAATTTTCATATTGTAATTTGTATTAGTAAAGGTCATACAGGTATACACTCATGCTAACTGGCATTATCATACATCCTTCCCTGCCCAATGCCACCCACAAAATTATTAGTGAAAAGCCTGTCTTCCTAATGAATTGTTTTTCTATCATAATTCACTGCTGTAAATGTAATTAAAACCCAAAACTTAACGTTTTAAAAGAGAGAAGTGGACTGGGGGGAAACTATAATGATTAACACTCATTGGAAGGATCGGCAAGAACATAAGACAAATTGCACCAATGTAGTCAGTAGTGTGTCTTCGTTGGTCTTATTTTGTCTCAATCGACCAATTTGTGCATCTTCACCCATACGCATGGAATCGCGAACGCTCATCACATGATCACGATCATCATCCCCGAACAATCAGATACACAAACTGTACGCAACACGCACGCACATGCATGCACACCAAACAGGCTGGGCGCATTATCCAATCTTGACAGGGAGCTGGCGCAGAGACAAAGGTGAAACATTTGAGGTGGAACCGGTAAACGCGATGGGAGCAAAAACTCACGGGGCACAGTTAACCTAAGCCCCGCCTGCATAGCGCAGCGGTGTCGACGTACCATCAACTCCGATGTGGCAATCCATGATGCGCTGCCTTCTTTCTTCCTCTGTCAGCAGTACAATTCTGTGAATGGGTCCGCTTTGCTCCCCATCTTTGGCATCCCGTGAAGACTTAGTCGAGAAATCGCAAAATAAGAGCTGTCCATCTTCCCGTACAGTGAAAGCCTTTGATCTTTTCCGGATGGCCCGTCTGTCCACTTCGGAGTAGGAGGGTGGATATTTGTGCTTTTTGAGGTACAAATCCACCGCCTTTAAACTAATATGACCTTTCACCTTTTGTTCATTCATCCTCACGGCCGACTGTGCAGTCCGATGCAAAGAGCAGAATGCACTTGGTCAAAAGGCAGAGTTACTATTTGACTACAACACCGCTTGACCTCACCACCATGATGAAAAGGACCCGGATCAGTCTTCACCGTTTCGGGTTCAGACAAAATGCAGAATGAACCGCGGAAATAGTATACCGCATCACTCTGCGATCAATGTGCATAATGCCGTGTAAACTACATCATAATGTCTACACGCTAAATTAAATAGTGTATGCATCTAATGATTTGTAAAGGATTTCTTTAGCATGAAATGATGAATTATCATAATTTTGTGCCACGCTTTGACTGAGTAATGAGTTTGAGCCCGAGAAAGCTTGACCGCTGTGCTCAAACTCTAAGCTGGACCTGGAGGATGTGGGTTCTAGTCCTTGGAGGCAATGCGGAATATATGGAGATAGGTGCTTGTGTCTTCCATTTGGGGTTTCGAACTTTACTCAGTTGTGTTGCCGTTTTATATCATATATGGGTGAAAGCAACGATGTCTTGCTGACGACGGTGCTTACTTCCCTTGATCTACACAATTTTATTTTTCCAGACAGCCTTACCCGACAGTCGCTGCACATCGGAAGCAAAATGTAGAAATCGGGATGTATTATTTTGCCCAGAAATCAGATTTCTTTGGTAACTATTGTAATTACTTGGACAAGAAGGTTTTGCGGCGCGCACATCATCACATGCAATACATTTACGGATCTAGTCTTTAAACGTTATACCGACATTGGATGGAAAAGTGTCTAAACTGCTGCAGTTGTGAAGCAGCATCACAGACAGATGCCACATTTTGTACATACTCCAGCAAGGCTGACTACATATAATATAAGTCAAACTTTTCCTTGGTGGTTAAGCCATCTTTTTTTCTTTTCTCTTTTGCCGAAACCACATTCGGGTGTTGCTGACAAGGGGGCAGACAACTGGGACAGTCAAGGGCCCAGGAATCAAGTATGCAAATTATCCATTTGGGCGGTTTTGGCCTACCTACACTGTGGGAGTATTTCATCGGTATCCCAAGATCAACCCACGGAAGTGTTTGTTTTACCAACATCAAAATTGGGGTCCAGTTCTCATTGATTTCAGTTGAGTTTAATCTCTGATGATCAGTTTCAAACTTTACTACCCATAACTAAATTTGTTTTCCCACCCTTGTATTAAATTATGTTTGAGGTGGCTCTTGCAAATGTTGAGGGGCCACTGATCACTGATTAATCACTGATTGTTGTGGCATCAATCTAACAACATATGGTGACAAATGATTTAATGAATATATATATATACTTGGTCTTTTTGTTGCACTCAACTAAGTTGAGCTCTACTGCAGTTCCAAGAAACTACTCTTTCCTTTTCTCTCATTGTTGGTCAAGATGATGTGCTACATTGTCTCCGTGAAGCATTATTAGAACATCTTGCATCTCAGTGCATTAATTTCAGTCGTTTTTAATTCTAAGAAATAACAAGAGCACTATGGACTTAGTATCAAAGAATTATATGCACAGACTAGAGTTACGAGGACTCTTCTGATGGTTCATCATTTCACAGTATGCTCTCACTTTCAGGCAGTAATGTAACCCTTACCAAACCCCTGTCAAAACCTCTTGAATTTCCATTTTGCAACAGCTGCCACTCACAATTTTCTTGTTTCCTTGTCTCCCTACTTTGGAACATCACTCATTTTTAAAGTGCTACAAGCAACAAAACATTACACTGCAGCATAGTGAATTAAATAACAGACATGATTGCACATCTACACCACCAGACAAAGAAAACACAAGGTGGAGAGTGATGAAAAAAATATTTATTGAAAAAAAGAGGTTATGACAAGCATGTTACAAATGAGTTCAGATGTCTCGCAGGCAACTGATCAGAAGCGCTAGATGACCTTGACCTCAGTGACCCGAGATCGACAAGGTGAAGCTGCTACCAGAGCTGCAAAGGCCCCACCCTGGAACCATGTCAAGCATGAGAAGCGTCTACTGGGTGCAACCAGTTGCTGACCAAGAGTGCACAGTGAAAGAGGCAGACTAGACATGCTTTGTGTTGCAGTCTTAACTAGTGCTGGAGGTAATATAGTGGAGATCACCCTGAGTAACCCATTCAAGCTCTGAGAAGAGAGGACAGCTTAGACATCCTAAGGCCAAGTAGATACACAACACTGTTTGTAGAACTCCCTTTGTGTAAATCATGTCTTCACCCTAAAGCCAAAACAGTTGCAATTTCACTTTAAGCACCCAACCATTGTGCAGTGAAAATCAGTTTATCATTGGATCTCTGTTATTTAAAAAAAAAATGTCTTAATGAAAAATGAGTGGCTGGTTTTTAAGTAAAAAGCATTAGCTAATTTATCTACACACCTAACCTTTTAGCTCCAATCAGAAAAAAAGAAATGGTACTGCTGTTACCAAATTGCTCCTTTAAGCACCAGAGAATCCCCCCCCCAAAAAAAAAAAAAAAAAAAAAAAAAACACACATACACACACACACACAAACACAAAAAACGACGTGGCACAAGTGAGTGTTCATCTTATTTAGAAGGAATGAAAACACATTTCACTAAAGATAGAGCGCACTTGCATTAGAGGCTTAGAAAAAGTTCATGTCCATTTCATATGACTATGTGCAACTTCACATCAAAACAACAAAATTACATACAACTCACTCCAGTTGGCTAGCCTTTGGAGTTAAAACAGCAGGCACAATACCATTTAAATATTTTTGGTGGAAAATGTTTCCTCCTTTGCCTTGCCTGGGCATTGTCTTCACTTCCAGTGTGGAAAAAGAACAATATTTGACACCCACCAGTTACCAAAGACAGTCCCAGCACAGACCCACAAGGGCTCTCCACAACCCAACTGGAAACCAAGCAAGGAGCGTCAGAAGCTTGTCACACAGTAGACAAAGTACTGACTGTCAGGGTGAATACACACCAATAATCAACTAATTCGGCACTTACAACGAGTTCACTTTACAGCACAAATATCTGTATACACAGAAAGCAAAGCACGTGAACAAGACCATGTTTGATGTTTCTCATGGCAAATATTAAAAAAAAACACTTACCAGCATGTACAACAGTTTGCCCATCATCTGAAATGCTTTACAACTACTAACCTGTATTCGTTTATCACATTTGATGCCATCAGTTCAGATCTCATGATTCCAATCAATCACATTGGTCAAATTAACACCACCAATCCTGATGATTCAGACAATTGTTGGACCCTCAGATGACCAATGTTTCAAGACAGATGCTTGTGCATTCTCATGAAAAACTCTTTGCTTTGCTTCAACTGAATCCCGGTTCATCTGAAAGTGCTTCGAATTGCAGCATTACAAAAGTGTAAATGATATGCATATCAAAATCATCAAAGACAGTAATGTCACCAGTAGTGGAAAGGCAGGGGTCATCATAAAACGTTTTCTCATCAATATTTTTGAGCCCTATTACACACGGAAGTTCCCTGGATAAAGTCCTGTGTGAAAAGAAGCATGTGCAACCCGTGTCCAAAAGATGAATCTTTACAGTGCAGATGAATGCAGAATAATTTGGGCAGTGCGGAGCTGCTCATTCATTAGTAGCGGCAACCCAGCACTAAGTCTAGTAGTCACAAGTGCAACAAGCACCAACAGCACAAGAACTCGTCTGCCAGACGCACCTCAATTGGAACTGGAATTACCTCGGCAAAGGTGGAAGCGGAATTATACAAATAAATATGTGGTGGGTGATCTGGACCCATTCCCCTTTTTTTCTTTCGCTCTCTCCATTTTGCAGCTCAAAAAAAATCCAAAACTTCAGCACTCCAAATCAGCTTAGAATGAAGTGACTGAAATATTGAGATGTTGACTTATCATCCGATGATCAAAAAAGACAATTAAAAATATCTCTTTGGCCTTGAGAAACTGATAATACAAATCTGATTCACAGAAATAATACTTTATTCATTTTCAGGAGCAGTAGGCAATGTTTCAGGCACATATTTCATGGCAGCAAGATTCATGACAACATGAAACTGAAAACAATAGTTGAACAAGAGATAACAGGATTGCGTATGAGTGAGAAAAACAGGAATGAAAATGTTTAACCCAACCTACTCTCTCAGAGATGGAAAACATACACTTCCAACGCAATTCATTACCAGCAAGGAGAGTGTATTGCTTGATTTTTGTTGTGGTTTCTACCCTATCAGCAACTCATGCTATGGGAATGAAAGATTTCATTCTGCAGATTTCTTTCTTTTTGCATTTACAGCACTCGCACTATCAAGCATACAGAGTAATTTCTATTGGACACAGGAATGGTCAAGTCAACTTGTCTGAAATTATCTGTGAATTAAAAACTAAAAAAATTAAGGAAAAAAAAAAGAGGAGAGAGGGAGGAGGGAAACCGAATCACAAATGGCAGGTGACAAAGTCTTACTCGCAGGGGATTCTAGACCACTGATCCACAGGGGCACAAAACCACAACGGGACAACTTCAGTTACGACGAGTACAAAAGGCCTGAAGTTGCTTTTTTTATATCCCAACGTCATGCATACACAATTATGAAAGAAGGAGTGGGTTGGGGGTCATTCCAATGACAGTAACCAAAGTTATTCTGCAGAGTCTGATGCATCCCAGTCTTTGGCGATTTTCAGGTTCCACTCCCAAGTCAGGTAGTCATTCTTGTCATCGTCAGTGAAGCAACTCTGGATCTGGTAGGAGCCCCGGGCCAGCATGCCCGACGGCGCATCCTCAATGGGAGTCATACAGGACTGGAGCTCCACTTTGGGGGCGTAGCTACCCACCATTATGCTGCCCTTGTCCACTGCAAGACACAAACAGTCGCAGATAAGAAGTAGCTACCCACCATTATGCTGCCCTTGTCCACTGCAAGACACAAACAGCCGCAGATAAGAAGCGGGTTTCCAACTGGGCATCACAAATGTTCCAAGCCACGCACTGCTCCTCTCATCAGGGGGAACTCCCTAACTGCTGAACCTTCAAGGCACACTCCAGCAGCTCAGCTAAGGGCAGCCCCAAGCTGCTTAAAAGGCTACTAGTGGGCATAGGGGCAGAGTCACTGCATTAACTCATTCGCGACGTGTAGGATTATCGCTAAACATAGGCGTTGACGACATGCAGGTTCATATCATGCTATGCATTTGCATAATTTTCCTTGTTATAAGGAGGCAAGATCTAATTTTGAGAACTATACTTAATTTCATAGCATTAGTGCTTTTTAAAATCTGATTTTTCAAATAAGTATACTGTCCCGAGACTCCAGGGACAGAACACACAAAAATACTGTCTCTTAAGGGGGGACACGGCCTGCAGAATTTCATGAAAATTTTTCAGAAATTGAGTTTCGTGTTAAGCGCGGATTTGGAATCTACAACATCTCCGCTACACGTGTGTGCGATCGATTTTGCTGGCTTAGGTTTCAAAGTATTTTAAACCAATTTGTTTTGTAAGGTACCCACCGCTAGATTTAAAAAAAAGTACTAACCAGGAAGCCAAAATGCACAGATTTGAAAGCTTAGTTTCAGCATCTTCCTTCCAAAGAACGCCACATGTTTGGTATCGCATCGAAGCTTCATTTCCCGGCTTTACGTTGCAACTGTTTCCGGTACCGAAGAATAATTACCGAAGGCACACGAAGTACAAATCGGAAGCCAGTGCAAACCAATGGAAAGCTTCGAAATAACGGCCTGTCTCTCAGCTAGGCTCTGATTGGCCGCTTGTGTGCGTGATCACAGCGTGATCAGGCGGAAGTGGCTGGCGGAAACGGCCGAACCGTACTTCGACTGGCGGAAGTGGTAGGCGGAAACGGCCGAACCGTACTTCGGCTGTTTCCGGCCTGAACGTCGGCCGCCGAAGCAAACATCGGTTCTTTCCGAAGTGTGCTTACAGCGCGCGCTATCTTGATCGAGACAATTCCACGGAAGATGCAGAAATGGACGGAAAAAGCAAGCCCAGAAAAGAAATTAAGTCGTGTCAACAGCCTCTGGAGGTTGTGATACAACAGCGATCGCGTTCTCATCTACAGACACGGCACTGAACGAAGCTGTTATCACGGCGGAAGTTGCCGTGATTACGCGATTCTTACAGAAAACGGGAATGTTTTGCTACAGGTGATGCTTTTCACCTAATTATCCTGATATTTTGAATTAAGATAATAAGTTGAAAGTTTGCTACAATGATAACAAATAAACGACACATTCAATGAGTTATGTTATTAAATTGTATCTGTTATGGTTCAGTTGTAGTTAACGTTTAATCTTTCTCAAACTTTAAAGTCAATTTTCTCATAATGTGGTTTTTATTTCTACGGTAGTGATTTTCTCCCCAAAAATAAAGTCACTTAGGATTGAGATAGCTTTCTGAAAGTGTGTGTGTATATTTATGAATAAATATTGCATTCAATAAGACCAATCAGAAAGGTGTAGCTGAATTTGCTTAATTTTTGTAAAAATTTAATTATGTTATGCCCGGAGCACATTTTTTGGTTACTTGTTCTAAATTTCACTAAAATTATTTAGAAGTGTTAGTAATCCACTTATTATATCTTATTGAATAATATAGACCTTCTTCTTTGTTTACAATCATTGTTGATCATAAAAAGGTTATTAATTAAAATTTCACGGAGGGGAGAAAATTGGTATGTTTATTTTTCAGTTATTTTGCTATAACACAAGAACAACTAAGTCTTCAGCAATAAAATTTTGTTTAAGGNNNGATAGACAAGATGTCTTCATGTAATCTCATAAGCAACATTATTATATGCAAAATAAAATTTGTTTGAAGTTGATATGTAGTCTCTTGATTTTTTAACTGATTTCTTTAAAAATACATATTTTCCCCCATTTCCGTCATAAAACTATCATTATCCTCATAAGTACACCAGATACAGCCTTTATTTAATTTTTTTTTGTTTATTCCAAATGAACTAAATCAAAAATCAGCATCAAAATTGGAGAGAAAAAAATTGGTAAAAAATTTGTTCTGTAGCTGCAGGGTCTCCCCTTAAATATACCTTCCAGTGTGTTTGTATTCTGTATAAAATTTCATTAGTATAGCTTTCATATTTGCTGAGTTATGATTTATTTTCTATTAATCCATTTTTGTACGCCATGTCCCCCCTTAAAAGACTTCAGATCTCTCTGTTATCATGCTGTTGGTTCTCTCTTGGGGCAATAAACAGATCAGCATACACGCAGACAGGGCTTACAGTCTGCAACCAGAACCATCTATATTCCTCAAAGGGAGTTTTCAAATCAAATGTTGGAAGACTTCCACATCTATGGTTAATCACATTGCGTTTTCAAGCCCATACAGGTACCAAGTTTTACTCCTGAGTGGGGAAAACCAACTTCAAGTGAACCACTTTTCCCAAGGAGCAACTCAATGATCTACCAGCTCTAAAGACCATATTGCAAGGACCCAAATTAAGCAGTTTTAATGGGGGTTTTGATGGTTAGGACATGATAGAATACTGAAACAAACTTACCAAAAGCAGACATTCGTCAAATTTTCAGACCTGCCTATTCTCCTGAAAAATTCGGGAGACTCCCGATTTAGGCCTGTTTCTTCGGCTTCGCCCCCCTGAACCCCCCACCAAGGCGTTGCCCCTGGACCCCACCGTGGCCTTGGCAGCCCCTGGACCCCGGCCTATTTTTCAGAATCTCCCTAATTGGCCTTTGGGGGGGGGGGGGGGGGGGGGGGGGGTAGGCAGGTCTGAATTTTCAACAAGCTTCATTTGGGGGTTATAGATTTATGACAACATTTCTTTGCAATCAATTCTTTTATAGCATTTCATAACAAACCTGGCAGAAGGCCATAACTCATACAGTATATTTTCATGTTAACAATTTTATTGAAACTGACAAGACCACAGAAGAACAACCGTCTTACCCCTGATGCCCTTCCTGAAGACTTTCTGGTTGTACTTGAGGCCAGCCACGATTTCACGCTGGATTTGGAAGTAGATCTTGACTCTGTATTGGCAGCCCTCTTTCAAGACAAATGTCTTCTTCTTGATCTCCTCCTTGGCCTCTGTAAACACCAAACCAATGACTGACTACACCTCACACACATAATTTTGAAGTCCCTCAAGAAAACATCCATAAAGCCTATTTGCAGTCTAACTCTAAGTTACCTCAACAGTTGTTCATCAGTGGTTATGCATCAAGCAATGGAGGAATCGGCAGTTGAACAACTTTGATATTGATGTTCAGTTTCTTCAATTTAAAAGGGTATGAACTTCTCTCTTCCGATGGTCAAGCACAGCAGATATTCATTCACCAAGGGGTTTCTTCACTATTGGTCATCCATCAACATCAGAAATGCAAATAAGTACCTTGCGCAATCACTGTCGACCAAACTAGAAAGACAGCAGTTTTTCCTGCCCTTGTCTCATTTCTTGCACACGTAGCTTTGGGTCAGCATTAGCCAACCCCAACCCCCTCTTCTCCCCCAACTGCACTAATGCATGAGGATCTACAGAAAGCCTTATGGGCCATCCGTCAGTCAAGCTGTCAAGTCCTGGCAACTACCTGACCAGGACAGCTTAACTCTTAAGGTCCTTTAAGTCATTCCCATGTTTCATTCCCCAGTCCTGTAAGGATTATGCAATTTGTAGAGGAAATCAGCAAATTAACAGCCACATGGTGTGGGCAGCTATGGGCGGTACAGGATTGAGCAAGTTGGGCGGTAATGGGTGGTACAGGATCTTAAAAGTTGAGCAGCCCTAACATGCCAGACACTCATCTATGTGTATGTGAATCGGAGACAAGCACAGTATTGCAAAAAGGCTACTGCCTCCCTATTATCTTACTTGACACGATAGCTCTGGTTGGGAGATCAAGTTAAATCTCCGTCCATCACATCAGCCCATTTGTGAACTCGGGTTTGGCTACACATCATCATATGCTTTGCTTCTTTATTTTTTACTTGACACAGACCTTTACCACAAAAATATACACATGTAATTTTACTAGAGATCCGAGCTGCTACATATTTCTCAGCATACGTATATTATTCATTAGTACTCCAATTAAATACAACTGTAAAAAACTACCAAAACACAGGTCTTGGCTCCACAAATGGTCTTATCAAATTCTTTCAGTCAAGCTTTCCACTTCTAACTCCATGTGTAAAAAAGGTTTTAAATATAATATTTTCTAAAAACATTTCATTGATGAGAATAATTTCAAAAGTGGATTTTATTTCTGTATGTTGCTGGCTCAGTGCCAGGCACTGAATCACATGAAGACACACTGCTGGTGCTACCCAGACCATGAGAAGCATACTCACGCGAGAGGTCTAGTTCCATCTCGGCCCGGCCCTCTATCACCAAGGCCAGCTTTTTGACGATGGCGTTGTGGGGGTTTTTGGCATCTGGAACCACAAGACAACCCATGAACAGTCACATCCCATTCATTGCATAAGATCCATCCACCATCTAACACTAGTCACTTTACTTTTCTGCATCGGTCTTCATCAATGACCATATATCATCACTTTTCTGCATCAGCCTTCATCAATGACCATATATATCATCACTTTTCTGCATCAGCCTTCATCAGTGACCATATACAGACCTGCCAACCCACCATCATGCCAAAGAGTAGCATCCAGAGCTATTTGGAGTAGCATTGAAGGAATAGGCGTAGCGGGGGTGGGGGGTGGGGAGAGATAAAGCTGTGAGGTTGGCACGATAAGCTGACCCGGTGGCGTGAAAGCGGGGGGGGGGGGGGGGGAAGATAAGGCTGTGAAGGC